>LMYD01000698.1:0-33251 GCA_001630595.1 Pseudogymnoascus sp. BL308
GGAAGGGTGATGAGGGGTGTGGTTGGGGTGGGGGATGTAGAGTATGATGGAGGCGAGAGGGGGCGTTCGCGGATAGGGGAAGGGATTGTCGGGGGTGGTGGAGAACATGCTGTGGAGGCCGCGGAGGACATGGAGGCAGTGCGCTTGCGGCGGTTGGAGCCGTGAGAAAGCTGGTGGTAGTGCAGGCGGCAGGCGAGCTCGGTCTTCTTGAGGTGCGCGGCGATATGCTTGTAGGGCATTTTTTGGAGGCGCGTCTGGAGGAGGTAGACTTCCTGTAAGTAAATAGTTAGTGGGTGCAATCGTAGGAATGGAGGTAGTGAAGACGGACTTCTTCTTCGCTCCATGCGCGGCCGCCGCCGGTGGAGGCGGGCTTGGTCCGATTCTTTGTTACGCCGTATTCATGGCGGTCGAGGAAGTCGGAGGGAGGGGTCGTGCGTAGGCCGGTTGCCATATGCATTGAGGTGTTCATCAGAGTTGGAGACATATTGGCCGTGATCGAATGGGGTCGTTTGATCGTTATACTCTGTGGTGAAGATGACAGAGATAGGTATATAGATAGAGAGTTTTCCCAAAAAAACGGGGAGATTAAGAATCGAAAGTTATAAAATGGAACAGGCCAAGCTGTTGAAGAATGTAAAGTGTAGTTTTGAAGATGAACTTCGCAGAAAGTTGTATCTGAGGATGGTGGGTTGTAAAAGTAAATAAAGCACACCAATAAAATATTAAATGTAAAGAACGTAAGCAGCCAAGCCAGTTGGGCAATAAAGAGAGTACGAAATGAGACTGCTAAGGAGAGTAGTCAACAGGTTGTAGAAGCAAGAAACAGGAGAAAGGATCCAGAATCGGGGAGACGACGAAGATATATAGATGCACGTTCCTACCGTCGGCCCTCGATGGGGCCCCCCGGTCCGTGCAGCTGCAAGATCTACTCTAGTCATCCGCATAGCGATGATTAGGATGGTAAAACTTGGAGACAAAAATCAGTTTCTAATCATGCATGGGCTTGAAGCATAGTCGATGTGGTATTCATCAGGCCAGAACGGGCGGCCTGTAGTGTTTCCGGGGCCGTGCGAGCGTTTGCTGTCGAGCGCGGCTTCCGTCATATGCGTGTTTGGTGTTTGAGGGCGAGTATCGTTGATGTTACAAGTGTGTTCAGAGTCCGCACCCCGGCTTCCACGAGCCACAGAATGACATCGGATTAAACGCCGGCGGTGGATCCTGTCTGAAGATTCGCAACATGTGAGATGTTCCCATTGCGGCTCCACGGATCAAGTACTCTATCACAGACGATCTGATCTTCTTAGGTTGATGCTATAATCAGAATCGTGGGATATGACAAGAGGCGCCTTCCTTGCAGCTTGACCCCGCCGAGCATTTCGAGGCGCTATGTTGAAACTCGCTTGTTAGAGTTGGCAGCAGAATGGGTAGCTGCCATCCTAGACAAGAAACATCTGGGCACGGGCTCAGGGTTGGCCAACCGCCCATAATCGAACGAAAAGAGCGTAGAGACCCCCAAGCTTAAAAGAGCCCTACAGGCGTCAATTCTGTACGTACCATAATCTATTGTGATTGATCAATGGACCGTGTGAACTTCCTGTACAGATCGAGCTCGAATTGGTTTGTTTACACCCCCGTCGCAAACCAATTCGACTAGAATCAAGATCGCCCAGGAGACTGCCCCGAAACATTCGGCTACGCCGTGTTCCGTGATGCATCATTCTTGCGGAAGAGCATGGCCTTGGCAACACTTGAGTCTTGATATCATCAGCTTCATAACCACTGCTGGCTGATTGAGAGGGTAACAGCCGGCAGCACGCGCCGACGATGCGTTCAGTCAGAAATTTAATGAGGATCCTGCGATCCCCTCTCTTCTTCCGGGTTGGGCGGTTGAGTAGGCAACAAGATGAGGAGAGCCCGGAAGGATAGCTGCCCGGCAGCTTCGGCGTGCCAGCTAGCCTTTGGCTTCTGACAAATTTCGTCCCAAGTTTCCCAAAGCGTGCACCCTGGCTTCGCGCCCATTTGCGTCCATTTATCCATCCCATTCTTGGCTTTCCATAACGCACGGAAGCCCAGAGCGTGGCATTGACATTGAGGAGGGAGTACAACAGCGGTGAAAAGAAACAGATGGCGGCCTAGGTGGTCGTCCGTTGCACCTTCCTGGACGTCAAACCCTCAACGTCGCTACCGAGCGAACCTGAGACAGCCTCGTTGTCTCACCACCCACCCGCTTCTGGGCCGCCGTTTGTGGACCCACAGGGTTCCCGCATTCTGGGCGCGAAAAATGGAGTATTCAGCAGGCCGAAAAATGACCATATCTCTTTTCGTCTCTGCCCTCTCTCCTTCTGTAATAACAAACGTATAATTTTATTGTTTCCTCGTCGAAATGAGGGATATGTTCAGCACGCACTGATGCACATATAATTAGACGGGGTACAGTATAAGGCAGAAGAATATCGGACGAATTGGATGGCTTCGGCCTGGATAGGCGGCGATCCATTCTGGCTCAATGGATGTGTTACCCCATCAGTCATGCGTAAGTTTGCATTAATGATGACATCCCGTATAATCGTATCCGGAACTGTTCGTCATTGTGTAGTTTCAGCTGCCGATGGTCGTGATGTCCGTATCGCGTGTAGAAGCTGCCCGAAACTGCCCGCAACTCCGAGAGAACATTTGCGGGCTCTTGATAGCCCGTCCAGAAAATCAGTAGAGCAATTCTGCATACAATTTTAAGTGGTCGGAGGCCCAACCGCCGATAATTGAGTATGAAGCTGGGCCACAATGCCCTCCTCGGCCGTTCGCTCTTTCCCCGCTGGCTGATGGCTCTTTCCCTCCGCAGTCGGTCGCTCTTTCCCTCCACATCTAGTAGCCCTTTGCTCTTCCCCTTTGGAAGCTAGTAACTCCTTCCCTTCGGTAGCTGTTCCTTCCTTCTCTCGTCGGCCGGCCGTACCTTCCGTGGAAAGGCTCGTATTTGTGCCGCTAGGTCATGTCGCGTCATGGAGCGGCTTATTTATTCGGCGAATCTATCGACGGCGTGTAGCTACACTCTTTTATATAAATGAATATATTATTATAGAAGGCTGCTGGGTTATTTTCTTGTGATTTAGCTATTGAATGTAAACGCTATTACAATTTTTTAATGGTTCGAAAGAATATTATGATTATATAGAGATGAGATGTTATAATATTTGAAATAAAATAAAATAATACAAACAATGCAATCTACAACTCATGAAAAACAATAACTTAGCAGCAGACACGTAGTTTAGCCTCTCGGAATTAACAGATTTATATTCCTAAGCTATCTTAATCAATTTTTTGGATCGTTCCTTCCGTACCTGAAATCCTACCCTTGGAATTAGTGACGTCGACGCCCGTAATCTTATCGCGCGCCGCTAAAAATATATCGATTTGACAGCTCCGTCTCCGACGCCTCCAGCACGATCCCAAGCACTCACAACCTCCACCTATCAATTCCTATCTCACGGGCTCAACCAACACGATGCAGCCTCTCCGCCATCTTCAACGCGCCTCTGCGCGTCCTAGCATCCATGAAATCGCCCGCTCGATCCTCGCCCCCAGCTCCCGCTGCTACTCTACGCGCCGCCCTACGACCTCCCTCCCTACCCCACGAGCATTATCGTCGCCTTCGCGCTCTCTATCCACTACACCAGTCTCAATGAATAAACCGCTATCCCGCAACCGCGGACCAGTTAGTGAAGAGAGCACACAGACGGACTTCTCCGACCTCGATGTCCTCGGCAGCACACCCGTGCCCAGCACCGCGATCGATGCCTGTCTCTGGGACGGATTCCATCTTAATAACGGAGTGAAAATTACGAATGGGGCTGGTGTACTTCTGGTGAATGGGGAGGTGTTTTCATGGAAGCCGTGGAATGCTAATAGGGCAGAAGGAGAGGAGAACAAGAGACTGGCGAATGACAAGGGACTGTTCGAGGTTGGAGACGAGAGTTGGGGAGTCCTGGGAATGGTGTGGCCGAAACCCGGTGAGTTCCTCCGAGTTTCCTGCTATTTGAATGAGCCTGGTTCTTGAGTTATGATGGGAGACTGACATGCCATAGATCTATTGATTCTAGGACTGGGACCGAATATGATGCCGCTAAGTCCGGCGACGAGGAAGGCGATTAACTCACTGGGAATCCAGGTTGAGATACAAGACACGAGGAATGCGGCTGCACAGTATAACCTGCTGGCTACTGAAAGGGGCCTGGGCAGTGTGGCGGCCGCTTTAGTGCCGTTGGGGTGGAGAGAAGGTGTCGGTGTTGTTTCCATGAAGGCAACAGCTGCAAAGCGTTGAATGGGAAGTCCACTGTAAGATACGAAAACAAGAGGAGACCGCCGCTGAGCATCTCCGCTGTGGAATATATGGGATACCGTGTATAATTTATTGAACCTCGAATATATCACTTTTCAAAAGTCATTGTATTGGCTTACATATTGTCTTCGGCCAAAGGAAAGGGCCCGAGGGAGAATACTGCTCGTGCTTCAATCAACCCCCGTAAATATGAGCTACTTGAAAACCTTTAATAACGAATACAGATGCCACGCCCAATCGTTTGTACGCCTTCGGAGCCCCCAATTTTCTACCACCTCTGGCATTCCATCTCGAATAACGCAAAATCCTCCTATCTCCACCCAACGCCAATCCTCTTTCCCCAGGACGCATCCTCTGTTCCGCATCCATATCTCCTCGCATACAGGGGCCCCATATCATTCGAACACTCTATCAGCCCACAGCACTCTCCGACCCTCTGCTGCCTGATATTATTCCTACTTGGCAAGCACTGCCTTGGCATCTCGAATGGGATCTCGTGGACGTACGGCGAGGTGTAGTAGAGCGGATCGTTGATGCGCTGGAGCTGCGTGTAGAGATCATAGCAGTTGCTGCCGGCCCAGAGAGAGGTGTGGCCACAGAGGTAGTGCAGTAGGTGATAGTTGCACATTGTCAACTGCGTTGCTGGGAACCCAGCGTGCTGAAGCTGAGATAGGCTTTTTGATATCAACCTTCCAACTGGATATTTCGCGGCAGTGGTAGCTATTTGCAGTCCTCGTTGCCAACAGAGAGCATAGACACACTCCGTACGAAATTACGCTTCCAGAGCAGGTCTTGCAAGTGCCCAGAGCTATATCCAAGATCTCTTTCGAATCTTAATATCGTGCTTCAGTCTTGGAAATAGGGCGTACTTCCAAAACGCAGCATGAGACCAACAGCAGAGCCTCGATTCATATGGCATTTCACCAACAACTGCATGTTATATCGATTCCAAGCCTGACGTACTTCAATCTGCCTCGTAGCAAAAAGTATACAATATGACTCCTTACACAATCATTTCCTGTCTGGAATCACTTTTGCGTTCCATATCCCTCAAAAATTGTTTCGCCTCCCCGCCCAAACCTCTTGCCAGTACCCTCCAGGCAGCGATTGCCATGATGTAGTCATACACTTGTATGATACTCTGGGGCTGTTTGGTGTCGTGGCTGACCTGGAGAGGCAAACCGGAGGGACTAGAATAAGGTTCCCGGAACAGTGGAATTATACAGCGGACAAAAACGGAGAAAAGGCGGGCTTGTGTCCCCGGTCATGGGCTATAGAGACGTGGGATCAAACTACTACATGATCCACATTGAGTTGCTATGGGTTCGTGTAACTCTGGGATGGTTTGTGAGAAGTTTGATGGGCTTGCGATCACGTGCCTGCTCCCAGTATGGTGTTATTGAAGGCTGAATTTAAATTGCGTTGCGGAAATAAGGTACGGGTCAGTGAGCAGAACGTAGTGTGAGAAAATGCTGGGTATATTGTTACATAAATGACTGTTGAACTCAGGAATGACGAAACTCCGTAGGTCCCCATGACAAACACACGTCTAAACAAGAGCGTTAAAATGACAATAATGGACTCGCCTCGTATTGTGGACTAAGCCTCAATGTATGCGATGTTTCGGAGAAGCATCGTAATGATCAGCTGCCTTTAACACCTCCTCCTCGGTGGGAATAGGCCCGGTCCACCCCCCTCCCACGCTCGCTACCCCGAACGCGCTGGACTCCTTGTTCAGCTCCTTTGTTATAGCCGTAACATCGACGTCCAAATACTCTCTCAGGAACTTCCCAACATCGGTGTTTTCATGGTTGCCGATTAGCTTCTCAGAACCCTTCGATCCGTAAATGTTCACATCCACACCCGAGTGGCCGTGAGTGCTCCAGCCGATCTGCGCCCGCTTGCTGATCATATTGGCAAAGAGAGGAGAGGCCACTAGTGGGTTATCTAGAATGGCGCGGATTTCATCGTCTTCAGCATCGGTAATACCAAGGCCGTCTTTCACAAGGGTGTTGCGAACATATTTCTCGATATCTTCCGACGTAGACTGAGCTGCTTCAGCGCGGCCGAAGAGTTCAAAACCGAGGTATTCCGCAGAGTGGGTCGCCTTGGAGAGCACCTCTGGGTACCATAGGTATTCTGGATATGTTGGATTATTTTCTGTGAGATGTTAGGGATGCTTGATGAACATGGCAGGATTGACTTACGCCTGGCGATGGACAGCCCGCCGGTCTCATGATCGCTAGTGCCGACAACAACCCCATCATCTTTGCTCTCGGCGATGAATTTCAAGACGCTACCGAATGCCTTGTCGTAGGCGAGAACTTCGTGGACTTGTGCTGCTGGGTCATTACCGTGACCAGCATGATCAATCCTGCTCCCCTCAATCAAGAGAAAGAATCCCTTATCGCTGTCCTTGGTGGCTGCCTCTAGAGCAGTAAGAGCTGTTCTAGCCATTTCATCTAGTGACGGGTAAACATCATTCTGACTCCGACGATCAATCTCAAACGGAATGTCAGTCTCAGCGAACAACCCTAGCAGCGGTAGCTTCACGTCCTTTCCGAGCTTCAGCTTATCAAATCCTGCTCTATCGTCGACGTAGTTCCATCCGTATTTCTCTTGAGCCAGTTTGGTGATATCTCTGGTGTCTTTTCTGCAGCTCCCGTCTGTCGTGTTGGGCAGGAAGTGGCAGCGGCCGCCGCCCAGCATCAAGTCCACGACTCTGCCCAGCGGGTGCTCTCCGACTTCTTGTGCGGCAATGCTGTCTCCTTCCGAACGCAAGTTCACATGGGAAGCGAAGCAAGCAGGTGTCGCATCTGTGAGGTCCGTTGTTACCACTAGTCCCGTCAGGTATCCCGCCTTCTTTGCCGCTTCTAACACGGTACCACACGCCGTGTGGTCTGGTAGAACTGAGATGGCTCCATTGTAGCTTTTGAGCCCGCAGGAGAATGCTGTTGCGCCGGCCGCCGAGTCTGTAACTAAGCTGCTGGTGGACCTGGTGCGTGATTGCCCTATGAGATGCTGGTCCAGCTGTAATATATCATCGATATCCAATCCTCCTTCATTTTGCCGAAAGCTTCGTGTCAAGGAAAGACTTGCAGGTCCCATGCCGTCGGAAACCATGAAGACGAGGTTGCGCTTCCCACTCGGTTTCTTCGCGACATCGTCAGGAGTTGTCTCTCTTCGGTGCTGGGTAAGAACCCCAAGAATTATGACGGCAGCTGTAGCTGTAACTGCCCATATGAATAGGCCGACTTCTCTCCAGAAGGGAGAACGGCGTTGAGGTGTAGCTACCCGGGCACGGGTGCCGGTCAACAGTGTATCTTCTTCGGATGCCGACATCTCGAATGAATGCTCGGAGGATGGTCGATCTGGCGCAAGTAATGGTTTATTCGAGGACGACATTGCGCCCAGAGAACACAGTAATGAATGAAATATTGCGGTCGTAGCCGACAAACTTGCCCGGGGGAGCTTACAATACTCGAATGGGGAAGATGGTCATTGAGTCTACGGTGGAAGTCACTCTGTTATCGGTATCGCTTACGCCATTGGCGTACCTGACTGGCAATTTACAACTGGGCGTCACGCTCTACCATCACGCGCCAAGATATCCCGGGGAATACAAGCCAGAGGATTTACACATGACAAGGTCTAAATTCACAAAATGAAACATAATCTTTGGTGCAAGTGTCATGGTCGTGAATTCTTCTGAATTAGGAACGAAGAAGCTTTGTGCTAAATACAGCAACCCCATGCTGATTCATGTCGCCCTGCCCAGATATTGCACCCCTTAACAAAGACAGCCAAATCCACACACTTAACGGGCCTTCTGGGACTCCTTAAGGACCTTCTTGACAATCTTCTGCTCCTCGATCAGGAAAGCACGGACGATGCGGTCACGAACGCAGTTGGCGCATCGCGATCCACCATATGCACGCTGGACGGTCTTCTTTGGGCGGGAGATTTGAGCATACTCGCGAGGGCGGAGAGCTGGGACCTGTGAGACACAATGTCAGTTATTGTTCGGTGCTAGCTTTGCATTTGTTTTCTAAGTCCGAATGTTGTGCCACAATGCGAGTCGAAACCGGTGCCGCTAATTCCCCTCCTGTTCATATTCCACCCCTCGACAGGTCTATTGCGCGTTTCCAGCGTCGATTATAGTCGGTGTGGTGGGGCATTGCGATGACACGACCGTCTGTCCGCCGAGTTGTTTTCTGATTCGGAATATTTTGCACCCCACCACCCTTCCCTCTCAAAACCCCTCCAAGTTTTTCCATCCACCCATTCCGACTCTGAACCGGTCCCCGGAAGACAAATATTGAGATGGTTTTACTTACACCTGGGAGCTTGATGCCGCAGTCACCGCACTTAGGTGCGGTACCCTTCTTCTTGAGGTGGAGGTAACGGAGCTTGCCACCTGGAGTCCTGATAACGCGAACCTTGTTGGAGGTCGTGTTGTACCTGTTATTGAAGTATCAGCAAATGCCCATATGCTGCATTCTTCGCGCCCATCGTTATGGTGTTGTATGGCGACAGCGCGACGACGTTATTGATTTGGGTGGGCTTACGGGTTCCTCCGACGCTGTAGCAAGCAATTGTTAGTATTTTGTTCTCGAAATATGGCGAAATAACGGGCAACATACGTATGTCAATCTGTTGGACGGCATTGTGACTTCGTGATGTCTCGATGGTCGGGAAGTCGTTGGTTTGGTGTTGTCGACGATTAGAGATCTCAAGATTTCTCTCACTCTGGTAAATTTGGGGTTGTGCGGGCTAAGAGTTCGCTTAATTTATTAGCGCGATGGATGCGCATGGTCACATGACATCGTTCTTAAATCATACTAGCGTCAATTATACCGTGGCTCGGAAAAATAATGATGTTGACCTGACAAGAGTCGATGAGGCAAAGCTATCGACAGCTCCTGTTCAACTCCTCCAATTTGCATCGGAGCGAGAACTAAAAAGATACTCGAAATCTATTGTATAATTGTTTCTCTTTGCGCATTCCGTGATCGCGCTTTTCTTTCATTTGCCGTCGCGTTCGGCGCGTCTCGAGGGGTGCATGGATACTGCAACCTGGAAGTAATCGACTGATCAACGGTATCCACGACTTCAACGACTCCACCACATACAGTCATTATAGATTCGATTCCACGATGTCGTCTATACCTCCTCCCCCGCCGCCCGGATGGAGCTCATCTGCTCAGCCATCCCAACCGTTGGGCGCACCACCTGGCGCACCTCCCCCCCCAGGATACCGACCACCTCAAGATCCCCATGTCGCCAAGTTTGCTCAAAAGAAGAAAGATTGGGTACGGTCACAAAAGAATCGATTCGGGGAGAAGCGCAAAGGCGGCTTCGTAGAGACACAAAAGGCCGATATGCCGCCTGAGCATTTACGAAAGATCGTCAAGGACATTGGAGATGTTTCCCAAAAGAAATTCAGCAGCGACAAGCGTAGCTACCTGGGGGCATTGAAATATATGCCGCATGCAGTTATGAAGCTGCTGGAGAACATGCCGATGCCTTGGGAGTCCGCACGCGAAGTCAAGGTTCTATACCACGTCAACGGCTGTTTGACGTTGGTGAACGAGATACCACGAGTTATCGAACCCGTATTCCATGCACAGTGGGCTTCGATGTGGGTTTGCATGAGGAGGGAGAAGAGCGATCGACGCCACTTTAAGAGAATGCGATTTCCGCCATTTGACGATGAGGAGCCGCCTCTCTCTTGGTCCGAGAATATCGAGGACGTGGAGCCGCTGGAGCCTATCCAGATGGAGTTGGACGAGAACGAAGATGCGGCTGTTTACGAATGGTTTTACGAGAATCGCCCGTTACTGGATACACCTCATGTCAACGGCCCAAGCTACAAGGAGTGGAATTTGACGTTGCCCCAAATGGCGACATTGTACCGACTGAGCCACCAACTCTTGAGTGACTTGGTTGATAAGAACTACTTCCACATGTTCGAACTCAAGTCTTTCCTTACCGCAAAGGCTCTGAATGTCGCCATTCCAGGTGGCCCGAGATTCGAACCCCTGTATAAAGATGTCGATCCAAACGATGAAGATTTCGGCGAGTTCAATGCCATTGACCGGATCATATTCCGGGCACCTATCCGCACGGAGTACCGCGTCGAATTTCCCTTCCTTTACAATTCATTACCGCGAAGCGTTCATATAAGCAACTACTCTTACCCACAAATTGTCTACGTACGGGCAGAAGATCCGAGTTTGCCGGCATTCTATTTCGACCCCATCATCAACCCAATCTCGTCTAGGTCAGTGGCGCCGAAGAACATCACCGTTAGCCATGAAGACGAGCTATTTGGATATGGCAATAACGAGGAGCCTGAGGACGACGCATTCGTACTTCCGCAAGAGGCTGAGCCATTTTTTGCAGACGAGGAGCTGTATACTAGTGAGACAGCGTCGGCGATTGCGCTCTGGTGGGCCCCTTACCCCTTCGATAGAAGGTCAGGTCGTATGGTTCGGGCGCAAGATGTACCCCTTGTCAAGCAGTGGTACCTCGAGCATTGCCCCCAAGGACAGCCGGTTAAAGTCCGCGTGTCATATCAGAAACTACTGAAGACCTTCGTTTTGAATGAGCTACACAAGAAGAAGCCCAAAGCCCAAAACAAGCAAAATCTGATGAAGTCGCTAAAGCAGACCAAATTCTTTCAACAGACCACGATCGACTGGGTCGAAGCAGGCCTTCAAGTCTGCCGCCAAGGTTTCAACATGCTGAATCTCCTGATCCACAGAAAGAACCTCACGTACCTTCATCTTGATTACAATTTTAATTTGAAGCCCGTCAAGACGCTGACAACCAAGGAACGAAAGAAGTCGCGCTTCGGGAATGCTTTCCACCTGATGAGAGAAATTTTGAGACTCACCAAGCTTATTGTTGATGCCCAAGTCCAATATCGACTCGGAAACATCGACGCATTCCAACTGGCAGATGGAATTATGTATGCTTTCAACCACGTGGGCCAGTTGACCGGCATGTACCGATATAAGTACAAGCTCATGCATCAAATCCGATCTTGCAAGGATTTAAAGCATCTCATTTACTATCGATTTAACTCTGGCCCAGTTGGAAAAGGCCCGGGTTGTGGGTTCTGGGCGCCTGCTTGGAGAGTATGGCTCTTCTTCATGCGTGGGATTATCCCACTGCTAGAAAGATGGCTTGGGAATTTGCTGTCTCGACAATTCGAAGGGAGGCACAGCAAGGGAGTTGCCAAGACGGTCACAAAACAACGTGTAGAGTCTCACTTTGATCTCGAACTTCGTGCGTCAGTGATGGCTGATCTAATGGACATGATGCCCGAGGGAATTAAGCAAAACAAGGTCAACACCGTTTTGCAGCATTTGTCCGAGGCCTGGAGATGTTGGAAGAGTAACATTCCCTGGAAGGTGCCAGGCCTACCTGCACCAATTGAGAACATTATTCTGCGCTATGTTAAAAGCAAGGCAGATTGGTGGATTTCTGTGGCACATTACAATCGCGAACGTATTCGCAGAGGCGCAACGGTCGACAAAACGGTCGCGAAGAAGAACTTGGGTAGGTTGACTCGCCTTTGGCTTAAGGCAGAACAAGAGAGGCAACACAATTATATGAAGGATGGACCTTATGTTTCTTCGGAGGAAGCTGTCGCTATTTATACGACAACTGTACACTGGCTGGAGTCTCGAAAGTTTTCACCTATCCCATTCCCCAGTGTCTCGTACAAGCATGATACCAAAATCCTCATCCTTGCCCTCGAACGCTTACGGGAAGCTTATTCCGTCAAGGGCCGGTTGAATCAGAGCCAGCGCGAAGAGCTTGCCTTGATTGAGCAAGCATATGACAGCCCTGGAACTACGCTGGAGAGAATTAAGCGTTTCCTACTCACTCAAAGAGCATTTAAGGAAGTCGGAATTGATATGAACGACAACTACAGCACTATAAATCCAGTCTACGACATCGAGCCGGTCGAAAAAATCAGCGATGCATACCTCGACCAATACCTGTGGTATCAAGCAGACCAGCGTCATTTGTTCCCAGCTTGGATCAAGCCATCTGACTCTGAGGTCCCACCCCTTTTGACCTACAAATGGGCACAGGGTATCAATAACCTTGATAAAGTCTGGGAGACCGAGAATGGAGAATGCGATGTAATGATNTTGAAACTCAGCTGTCTAAAGTGTACGAGAAGATCGACTTAACGCTTCTCAACCGACTTCTCCGTCTCATTATGGATCACAATCTAGCGGATTACATCACGTCAAAGAACAATGTCCAGTTGACTTACAAGGACATGAACCATGTTAATAGTTACGGTATGATCCGCGGGCTGCAATTCTCAGCGTTTGTTTTCCAATATTACGGCCTTGTATTGGATCTGCTGCTGCTGGGTCTGCAGCGTGCCAGCGAGATCGCTGGCCCCCCTCAAAGCCCAAACGATTTCTTGCAGTTCAGAGATAGAGAGACCGAGACCAGGCATCCTATCAGACTGTACACGAGATATATCGATCGCATTTGGGTGTTTTTCCGATTCTCGGCCGACGAGTCGAGAGACCTTATTCAGCGCTTCTTAACGGAGCAGCCTGACCCCAATTTTGAGAATGTTATTGGGTATCGCAACAAAAAGTGCTGGCCAAGGGATTCTCGCATGCGTTTAATGAGGCACGATGTGAACCTAGGCCGGGCAGTGTTCTGGGACTTGAAAAATAGATTACCGCGCTCAGTTACCACCATTGAGTGGGACGACACATTCGCAAGTGTTTACAGCCGGGATAACCCCAACTTGCTATTCTCCATGTGTGGATTTGAGGTCCGAATCCTACCGAAGTCTAGAAATCTGAACGATGAATTCCCAGTTAAGGACAGTGTGTGGTCGCTGGTCGACAATACAAGCAAAGAGAGGACAGCACATGCTTTCCTACAGGTCACCGAGGAAGATATTGCCAAGTTCAATAACCGCATTCGGCAGATTTTGATGTCTTCTGGTTCGACAACATTCACGAAGATTGCCAACAAATGGAACACCAGTCTCATTGCGCTCTTTACGTACTACCGAGAAGCTGCCGTCTCTACGGTTAATCTTCTTGACACCATTGTCAAATGCGAAACTAAGATTCAGACGAGAGTTAAGATCGGATTGAATTCTAAGATGCCTTCTAGGTTCCCACCGGCTGTATTCTACACGCCAAAGGAGCTAGGTGGTTTAGGAATGATATCAGGCTCACATATCTTGATCCCGACGAGTGATAAGCGTTGGTCGAAGCAGACAGACACTGGTGTTACCCATTACCGTGCTGGTATGACCCACGATGAGGATACCTTGATCCCGAATATCTTCAGATATATTATCCCTTGGGAAGCAGAATTTATAGATTCTCAGCGAGTGTGGACCGAATACTCGCAGAAACGCCTTGAAGCCAACCAGCAAAACCGACGCTTAACACTGGAAGATCTTGAGGACAGCTGGGACCGAGGATTGCCCCGTATCAATACTCTGTTCCAGAAGGATAGGAGTACCTTGAGCTTCGACAAAGGTTTCCGTGCCCGTACTGAATTCAAAACATATCAGCTTATGAAGAGCAATCCGTTCTGGTGGACTAGTCAAAGACACGATGGCAAGCTGTGGAACCTGAATGCATACAGAACAGATGTTATCCAGGCGCTTGGTGGTGTGGAAACTATTTTGGAACATACTCTCTTCAAGGCTACGGCTTTCCCGTCTTGGGAGGGTCTCTTCTGGGAGAAAGCCAGTGGGTTCGAAGAATCGATGAAGTTTAAGAAACTGACCAATGCTCAACGGTCTGGTTTGAACCAAATTCCCAACCGTCGATTTACGCTATGGTGGTCGCCAACAATCAACCGCGCCAACGTCTACGTCGGTTTCCAAGTACAGCTGGATCTTACTGGTATTTTCTTGCACGGAAAGATTCCCACCCTGAAGATCTCTCTTATCCAAATCTTCCGAGCTCATTTGTGGCAAAAGATCCACGAGAACGTTGTCATGGATCTTTGCCAAGTATTTGACCAAGAGCTGGAATCTTTGGGAATCGAGACTGTTCAGAAGGAGACCATTCATCCGAGAAAATCTTACAAGATGAACAGCTCTTGCGCTGATATCCTCCTGTTCGCGAGTCACAAATGGAACGTAACAAGACCGTCGATTCTATTTGATACCAAGGATGTTATCGAGCCGACAACAACCAACAAATTCTGGGTCGATGTACAGCTACGTTATGGTGACTACGATTCCCATGACATTGAGCGATACACCCGTGCGAAGTACCTGGACTACACGACTGATAGCATGAGCATTTACCCTTCGGCGACAGGCCTCATGATTGGTATTGACTTGGCATACAATCTATACTCGGCTTATGGGCAATACTTCCCAGGTTTGAAGACGCTTGTTCAGCAAGCTATGGCCAAGATCATGAAGGCTAACCCGGCCTTGTATGTCCTCCGAGAACGTATCCGCAAGGGTCTTCAGCTCTATGCTTCGGAGAGCAACCAAGAGTTCCTGAACTCTCAGAATTATTCTGAGCTGTTTAGCAACCAAATCCAGCTTTTCATTGACGACACTAACGTTTACCGTGTCACCATTCACAAGACTTTCGAGGGTAACTTGACCACGAAACCCATCAACGGCGCTATCTTCATCTTCAATCCTCGGACAGGCCAGCTGTTCTTGAAGATTATTCATACCAGTGTCTGGGCAGGACAGAAACGTTTAGGTCAACTAGCGAAGTGGAAAACTGCCGAAGAAGTGGCTGCTCTCATCCGCTCGCTCCCAGTTGAAGAACAGCCGAAGCAGCTTATTGTCACAAGGAAGGGTCTATTGGATCCTCTGGAGGTCCATTTACTCGACTTCCCGAATATCTCCATCCGTGCCTCCGAGTTGCAATTGCCGTTCCAATCGGCGATCAAGTTAGAAAAGCTCAACGACATGATTCTTCGAGCTACTGAGCCTCAAATGGTACTCTTCAATCTGTACGACGACTGGCTGAAGACGATATCGTCTTATACGGCGTTCTCTCGTCTCGTCTTAATCTTGCGTGCGCTCCACGTCAATGCAGATAAGACAAAGCTGCTTTTGAGGCCAGACAAAACTGTCATCACACAGGAACATCATATCTGGCCAAGTTTGTCAGATGAGGACTGGATCAAGGTAGAAACGCAACTCCGAGATCTCATTTTGAATGATTACGGGAAGAAGAACAACGTCAACACTTCCAGCTTGACTAGCAGCGAAGTTCGTGATATTATCTTGGGTATGGAGATTAGTGCTCCGTCTATGCAACGCCAACAGGCAGCGGAAATCGAGAAGCAGCAACAGGAGCAGCAACAGCTTACTGCCGTTACCACCAAGACGCAAAACGTCCACGGAGAGGATATCATTGTCACGACCACATCTCAGTTCGAGCAGCAAACTTTCGCATCGAAGACTGAGTGGCGTACGAGGGCTATTGCGACATCTAATCTCCGAACCCGCGCGAACAACATTTACATCTCCTCGGATGACATCAAGGAGGATGATCATTTCACTTATATCATGCCCAAAAACGTGCTGAAGCGCTTTATCACCATTGCTGATCTGCGCGTTCAAGTTGCTGGGTACCTATATGGTTCATCCCCGCCTGATAATGATCAAGTCAAGGAGATTCGCTGTATCGTCATGGTTCCACAGATTGGTAATACTCGCGATGTCCAACTGCCACACCAGCTACCTCAGCATGAGTACTTGGAAAAGCTGGAGCCGCTCGGTATTATCCACACTATTTCTGGAAATGAACCCCCATACATGACCGCGGCCGATGTTACACAGCACGCGCGCCTCATGAATTCCCACAACTCATGGGACAAGAAAACCATCACTATGACGGTTTCATTCACGCCAGGAAGTGTTTCTCTCGCGTCATGGGCACTCACTCCGCAAGGATACAAGTGGGGAGCTGAGAACAAAGACCTCGGCAGCGAACAACCTCAAGGGTTCAGTACGAGCATGGGGGAGAAATGCCAACTGTTGCTATCCGACAAGATCCGAGGATATTTCCTCGTACCAGAAAACAACACCTGGAACTACAGCTTCATGGGAAGCGCATTCGGTGGAATCGAGAAGAAGCCAGTTCACGTGAAGATTGATACACCCCTACCATTTTACAACGACCAACATCGACCCCTACACTTCCAGAATTTTGCCGAACTGGAAGATATCTGGGTGGACCGGTCGGATAATTTTGCTTAAGGGCTGTAAGATTGCGAGCTTCTAGAAGCAATTTGGATCGTTCTACGCGTCAAGGCATGGATTGTGGCTTGGGATGGGACATGACAATTTAAGGGGCGTTTGCGGGCGCCTGGACAGGGCTGTAGTGTAATATTGTGTACTGTACTTTAGCATATGTATTGATTGAATTCGGTTTAGATTCCCAAAAATATACACACTCTAGCGTACTATCGATTATGAAGCTGATTGCTAAGTCATTATTGAGCACATCGTGGCTTGATGTGGTGCACGCGGGGCATAATTTTGGAACGCGCAGATATTTACCAGAGTGAGTGCATTGACGGTAATGACTTCTTCTAACGGTAGTGAAATTTCCGGGCGCCGACAGAAATATCTGGACAGGGGTTTGACCTGAAAGGTATTTTGGTCGACTCGTCATTTCACCATTCCGTCATTCTTTTCGATCTATTTGAACTTCCATGAAGCGCATGTAAACGCAATCTTAACGGTAATGATTGAACTCCGATTTTGTTTGGAGCGGCCGTGTTGTTTGGACGCCTGACCGCACTATGCTTTACCAGAAATTAGCACGCATGAAACTCGCCGTGTATGGCATTGACGGTGACCGGGCGGTAATACCGACACAGATTAAGGCCAAGGATATCGATTGCCCACACGAACTACGGCTCCGTAGTAGCTTCAGACGCAATGATTCTCATTCGACAATAGTTTCATTTCACGGGCAAGGCGTTCATGTGTGCCGCGTACTACGCCGTACAGAACCACAATACTGGATGTACTAGGAGCATGCGAGGCATGCGACTTGTGGCGTTTGGACGCTGTACAGTGCAATAATACTTGCTTAGACTGGAGTCGGACTGAACTACGAGTGAACTACGACCGAACTACTGAGCACTACTGAATTACTGGAATTACTGGGACGCAATTGTTGCCGGGGTTCACTCGGTACTTCTCGCTGATGTATGTAGCGAAGGTAGCGATCATCATCATCGTCCCCAGATTATTCATGGGACCTCGTGGTAATGTCTCACCACGGCCCGGTAACGTTAGTGAGGCGGGTTTAATGCTGGGTCCCTCGTGCCTACTACACCTACCAAAGTAAAGGCTACTCTACTCGTGCCTATTCTTGTCTCCATAGGATATCCATACGTGGGCTCTAGAAGAAAAAAAGCCTTGACAATCGACAATCTCCATGGGCAGCCCTAGGCCCCAAGAGTCGAATTCTCCGCCCCAAGTATCCATTGGACCGTTTCATCACGTCATCTCAGTGATATTCGCCGCGACCCTGTGGAAAAAAGGAGAGGACCTTGCCTGTCATCCATGTCATCTGTGGGAATTTTGTACCTGTATTCACTGCAGTCAGTACCTATTTCAGTGTGGGCTGCGTTGGCGTTCACTAGCCCCAGTACCTTACATAGTACAGAATTGTTGCTAACTACAGTCCAGGGGGGCAGGGATGCGTTCAACGGTGCTCCCTGAATCAAGACGATGGTATGACCGGCGTGGGAAGGATACAATAGTACCTTCCTTACGCGGAGACGGAGTGTCTGCAGAAGAATAGGCAAGAAGTGACAGAGGTAATGGTCTTCTATCCGATAGCCGCCTGGAGGCCGCGGTAGTATTTGAATTCCCACGTGTCGTCCGTCTCCTTTCTGGTCTCCCGAGTCACAGTGTGGCACTGGTTTCATACTTTCACGCCACACGCAGCGTTTTCCGCAGGTTCTTCGATGCCGTCGCCCCGCCGTGTCGCATAAGCCTCCCTTTTGTTTCCAGACTTCATGCTCGATGCGAACCCCTTCCTATCTTTCACACAGCTGGCAATTTGACCCCCATATCGGGAAAAGCCAATCTGATCATCGCCCCTCTCCCCCCTGCCTGCCCTACAATAATGCGGTCAGCGGATGCCTGGAAGCACCAGGATTGTAATGGGTACCAGCATAGTCAGAGAGTCCACTTTGGGCCAGGACCCTAGAGGAGAGGATCCACGGATTATGCATACGGCAATGCCCAAGAACCACATCATCCATGACCGGTACTCTAAGGATAGCCACACACGCCACAACCCAGCATCGGGCTGTCTCGTCCCAGCCCTTCAGGCGAGTGCGAGGGCTTGCTTTAATACCAGTAATTAGGTTATCCGCCTGGCGCATAGATCGTTGTGCTCCACGGGGAAGATCTCATAGTCGTGGTGCTTGGCATGTGGACTTCGGATCAAGGGCCACCCCATATATTAAGTTGCCATATCCTCGATCTTCCTCCGCTCTTAGATACTAGCTATATCTATATTACGCCTGCCTGCCGCACATCCTTCAGCCTATTTTTGTTTACAGGATAGGAAGCATACTCGGTTGGACCCTCCTATAGTAAAGTCTGATATAGACCACAACAAAATCGCCCACTGTGGAAAACATCACCAAACACACGCGATACGTTTCGCGAGATTCAGAAACATCACCAAACAAGCACCATACACATTCCATATTTGTCATTTTCGGCAAGCTGCCAGAGCGATTCGCTCTGGAAGAATCCATGCACGCTGGCGGCACCATATCGAGTAGTGCCGGGCTACAATTACTCTGCACAAGTATCAAATGCGGACGAAGGCACCCAACAACAGCATTTGTACGAGCCACAGCATCATCAACAACTCCAGCACGCTGGCGCTCAAAACCATGACTCGCTGCAAGATCTTGGCGGGCAGCAGTCGCAGCATCATCACCAACCCATGCTGCTTGGAGATCCCATGGCCCAGCTCGCCGGCCAATCGCACTTCAGAGGCGGTCAGCATCTAACATACGGTACTCCAAGCCAGCAACGCTCGTCAAGTTTGAAGAGGGTGCGGCCACACGAGGAACTGGATATGAATCTAGGGCTGGAAGACGATGGCCTGGAATCTCTGGGACAGCAAAGTATGGTGGGATACGGCCAGCCTCCACCGCCACAGCACCATCATCACCATCACATTCCGGACTCGGGACGGCCGTCGAAAATGTCAAGACATGGTGGTGCTGACGATAGTATGATGTCTCAAGGTGCTCCAAGCGTAGTCGGCCAACCAGGAATGCCATCTCCAGCCCAGAAGCCGCGCGGACCGAAGCTGAAGTTCACGCCTGAAGATGACCAACTGCTCGTCGACCTCAAAGAGAACAAATCTTTGACCTGGAAGCAAATCGCCGAGTTTTTCCCCGGACGATCATCTGGAACACTGCAAGTGCGCTACTGTACGAAGCTCAAGGCCAAGACTAAGCAGTGGACCGATGAAACTGTAAGAATAACCCCGCCTACGCAAATTTACTGGCTAACATGGTGCTACTTCAGGTTCAGAAGCTTCGCGTCGCACTTCAGGACTATGAGCAGGAGAAGTGGCGCATTGTTGCAGGGAAGGTTGGGACAGGGTTTACACCAGCAGCGTGTCGGGAGAAGGCAGATGAGTTATAGCAGTCAGCGTCTCCAGCAGGAGCGCAAGCTTCTGAGTTAGGGGACATTCAAGGGTATTCAGATCTGGCTGAGGATAGCGACAGTGGCATCGACAGCGACGAGGACAGTGAGAGCGGCGATTCTAGAAACGAGGAGGACCTTAGGGATCTTTCACTTGAGAGATACTTAGGGGAGATCAGGATATGATGGCACGGATACGGAGTTTGGTGGTTGGTTGATGATAGGGTGGATACGAATTGGATGGGATAGATGGCAAAATTGGCCCGGAGGAAAAAAACACATACATGGGCATTCAGAAGGCGGAAACGAGGACGGCGACGACGACAGCTACGCATACTACTTTCAAATCTCGCCGCACACTACATAATTCGCTCGGGCAGGACCTCGACATCTTTCCTTTGTCTATATATCATTCGCTACGCGGTTTATGAGGGAGGATATTTTGAGGAGTGGGCGATATGACGACAGGTTATAGAACGGAATACCCCCTTCGGTCCAATCGCATCTCTATTTTGCATTTTCATTTTCCTACGGTATTGCAGACAGGCATGTCAAACTTGTAATTTACGAGCTACAGTAATAATCTTGCGTTCATTGGCTTGCGCCGCACATCTTTTTTGCTTTTCAGGTAGAATTATATAGACTGTAAACACTTTAATTGGAACACTCTTCTTCTAACAAATGTTGGGCTGTTGTCAACAAGCCGTGATTCACAGCCGATACACGACCAACCTCACTGACCGACTTTCTAATGGGCCAGGCTGGACCTCATGCGCGGACAGGGGATGCCGAATACTTCAGCAATGTGCCTAAGAGCACAACGCCCAATCCATTGACTGGCAGCGGAACTATATGGAACTATCGAAATCCAATACAGGTCACTCCCGCCCTGCGAATTGATCGCTAATGTCGTCAGCGATAAAGGGGGCAGGTTGTCCTGAGATTGCCATGCGGACCACAGGACCACGAGCCACAATCTAATACTCCCTGGGCACGCACAGTGCTGCCCCTAGAGCATATGCGCCATCTTAATAAACTAGCCACGCAGCTCCTCGAGTAGTGAGGCGACACGCTCGCCAAGGGTTGCCGCAACTCCCGAAACACATCGCCCGCCCGGATTATCCATATGACCCCGGCGCCTTGCCAAAAACTTCCCGACTTCATACACACCACTACGGGTTGAGTGCGGGGTATGTGCGCCCGCCGCCCCGATAGTATGTCATCTATCAACAAGCCACCAAGTCAACATCTCCGCTGCCTCCAATCTATTTGCCACGTTGCGCCAAGATCGTTGAGCTCCGGCCTTTCTGTGTCCTTTTGCCTGCGATGCGTCCACTTGCATCGATCGATGGCTTGCAGGCCGGGTCTATCACGAAAGTCTGGCTGGGTATTGCATGAGGCCCTGCCGGCAGGGGCAGCGTAGACGAAGCGGCAATCGCCCGAGGGCTCTTGCCCCCCTGTTCCCTGATTTCCACTGGTCCGAGGCTGGCCCGTATTCCGTTTTGCCCTTCGTGCATGGCTGTGAAGAAATACTTACAAGCGAAGTGTTGAGCGGGTGTATATGTGCCTATGTGGAAGTATCTCTGCATGGCAACGAACGGCCCGGCACGGGATGTCGGTTCTGAGTGAACGTGATGCTACGCTGTCATGCGGTTTCAGAGATGTCTGACAATGATCGTGGTAAGCAGAGAGTTGAGGATTGAGAGGTTAGAGACAGATGAGCGATAGAGTGAAAAAGAGTGATAGCAGGGAGTGCCTGGTGTCGATGAACGGCAGACTGAACAGACCTTTCCCAGCGCCAGCTACTTTAGGCCCTCGTTCCTAGATTTGGGACGGGAATGAAGCAGGGAAGTTCGGATGATGATGGCATTTTTAGGATGGCATGAATGATGATGACCGGGTTCGGTGACGGCATATAGAAATTGGGGTCTTAATAGGGACCCCATGCGGACGATGAGGCACGGGTTACGAGAGACCGAATGCTTCAGCCTCTACGATAAATATTAGTGATAGATTGGTGATGGTATTTTAATATTGGAATTAACGAATGGCCTGTTGGGGTAGAGAATAGCTGCATGACGATCAAAACTGCCCTGGGTTTGGTTATCATCTTGGTTATTATGCCCTCAATAATTGGCGTTGAGTCTCGTGCCGGGGGATATTCAGTCCCTAAGATCGCCCCCACTGTAACACAGACACACGCGAATGCAAGCAGGAGTATAAAGTTTCCGAGACAACGCTGTGTTCAAACGTTGCTACATGGACCCCTACTGCCAACTGGTGCTATGCAAGCGGTCGGTGTTGACGGACCAAATGCTTCTTGTTGGTTTTGGAGTTATCTGAGACATACACTCCCAGAATAGGCGCTGACGAGAGAAAAAAAATGTTACTCAGACGAAAACAACTGTGCAATACGGGGTCGTGGGGATGACTTTTGTGGGCCAAAAATGAGGACAGAAACCATATGTCGTGGGCGTGGGGCTGTGTAGCTTGCGGGGTCGACGTGGACGACTCGTGTTGTGTGGAGCGTACGTCAAGTACCGTATCGTGGAGAATATGGTAACTAGCAATGAGGATCAATGAATATCAATGAAGATCAATCAGGATCAATCCGAGAGGAAACGACAAACAACTATTTTGGTAGAGGGATATCTGCTGTGATATTTAAGAAAAAAGAAGGCGCAGAATCGACTGGCCGGTTGCGGAGAGCGGAGAAATCAACAGGGGACCACCGAAGTACTATTTCTAGAACAGCCACTTTTCATATTCCATACTAGTCAGCCACCACGTGGATTAGCACTGCCACAACTCTATTCAACCGACCGACCGTCGCAACGCAAGGACGCAAGGAAACGCCGCCGTCGTTTTGTCCGTCGCTGGTCTTGGCTCCCCTGGCAATAATCCACCCTTTACATGGTTACTCTCGAGGGTTAATCTATTACTTATCGCAATTATTCCAGAGTCAATCTCGAATTTCCAAGCCGAAAGTCATTCGTTTTCGCGGTGTCAAACGCTGCATCCTACATCTCGCCAACAACGGGTTTTAGTGTTCGACCTACATCGAGTCGGTCGATCCAGCCAGAGCGAGAGCCAACCAATTCGACACGACGCGCTCCTGTTACATTCGGCGGGGGATTCAATGTGGCCAACTAAATATAATTACCTTCATTAGAGTGCGCGACCTCCTTCTCCGACAACCGACAAGGCTACCGCCGCGACTCTCAGCGGACCCTTCTGTGCTAGAGAATTCCTCTGGCTGAAGCTGCTCCGAATGAAGGGGAAGGACCAAGGGTGTTAGAGACCGGCTCATAAGAAGCATGGCAGATGCGCCAAATGCAGACGCTCCATCTGCCACTGCGGATAACAATGCGCAACCTCGGAACTTGACAATAGACACAAGGGCAACCGATGGCCGAGGCAGTTCTGCACAGAGGACCCCGTCGCCTCTCAGCCCACTGTCCAGGGCCCCATTACCCAGGTCAAACACCGCACCTATACCACCATGGCAGCCTGCCATATCGCCAGCGTTATCACCGACGTCCCCAACCGGCCGCGATCGTGGCTACTCGCTGAGACGCGCCCTTTTCACCAGAGGCGTTGCCACGAAAGATATCGAGCTTACGGAAAGCGGACCGCCACGACCACCGCAAGATGGCTACCCATTCCCGCCAACAGCAGCACCAATCGAAGACAAAAAAGACGCAAGCACTGAAGATACTGCGGCGCCTACAACAGAGCTTCCTCCGATACAAGAGTCAAAGAGCAATTTTATGACAGATTCTCTACCGAATTACTCGCAATGGGTTATCCAACAGAGGAAACATGGCCTACTGTCAAAAATCGAAACAAACGGCAAGAAGACATACAAGGAACTGAGGAAGCGTATTCTTAGAATTCAGGACATCCCGCCGAGCAAGGATGGACGACATATATACCTGGACCCTTCGGGGAGGCGGCCATGCATAGACGAAAGAACAAACAAAGACTACATCGGGAACTCGATACGTTCTTCCAGATATACGCTGTGGAATTTCTTGCCGAGACAGCTTTTGTTCCAGTTCGGGAAGATTGCCAATTTTTACTTCCTCATTATTTCGATTCTTCAAATGATCCCAGGACTGAGTACCACTGGTACATATACGACAATCGTCCCATTGTTAGTTTTCATCACTTTGAGTATGGCGAAAGAAGGTTATGATGATGTTCGCCGATACAAGCTGGATAAGGCGGAAAACAGGCGAGAGACCAAAGTTATGCGTGGGGTTTCCGAGTCCGAAACTGTCTCTGAAGATTCGGATGTTTGGGTGCCTACCAAGTGGCAAGATGTCAAGGTTGGGAACATAATAAAACTCTCCAGAGACGATGCAGTTCCGGCGGATATAGTTCTGCTCCATTCTGATGGCCTGAACAATATCGCCTATATCGAAACTATGGCGCTGGACGGCGAAACCAACCTGAAAGCCAAGCAGCCATCTCCCAATGTGGCTGGTAAATGCCAAGATGCAAATGCCATAGCAAAGTGCGATGCTCTATTTGTGGCCGAGGACCCCAATATCGATTTGTACAACTTCGAAGGTAGAGTCACAGTAGATGGCGACACCCTACCACTTACCACCACCGAGATTGTTTACCGTGGCAGTGTTCTTCGCAACACAAATACTGCCATCGGAATGGTGGTTAACAGCGGAGAGGAGTGCAAAATTCGAATGAACTCAAACAAAAACCCCAGAATCAAGGCGCCTACCATGCAATTCGTTGTCAATAGAGTCGTTATCATCGTGGTTTTCTTCGTTCTCGGCCTGGCTAGTATATGCACCATCGCTTACCAGGTCTGGTCAAAGAAGGTCGAGTCAAAATCGTGGTACCTGTCCGGCGCAAGAGTACCAGCAGGGCAAATTCTATCCAGTTTCATCATTATGTTTAACACGATGATTCCACTCTCGCTGTATGTGAGCTTGGAGATTGTCAAGTTGTTTCAACTGATACTCATGAACGATATCGATATGTACGATCCGGTTTCTGATACACCCATGCAAGCCAACACTACAACTATCAACGAAGAACTGGGCCAGATCAGCTATGTCTTCTCCGACAAGACCGGGACTCTTACAGATAACGTTATGCGCTTTCGTAAGATGAGCGTTGCTGGAGTCTCTTGGCTTCACGATTTCGATATCCAAAAGGAAGCTGCTCTAGCGGCGCCCGCAGGAAAAACCGGAGGCAAAGGCAAACAGAAGGCAAGGAAGTCACGAGGCTCGAGTTCAACCCATTATACCGTCGCCTCGTCTATGACAGATGATAGAAGCTCAGAAGCTGAGTATGGAAAGGGAGCCCTTGGAGGCACCCAATATTTGAATTCTGCAGCTCGGTCAGTGAAGGGGCAGTCGGAGCAACTAAAAACACAACAGCTGCTAGAATACCTGCGCCACAAGCCACATGGTGTGTTTGCTCGAAAGGCCAGATTCTTTTTACTTTCATTGGCACTCTGCCATACCTGCCTCCCCGAGACTCAGGAAGATGGCACCGTCGATTTTCAAGCTGCTTCGCCTGATGAACTTGCTCTTGTTCGAGCAGCTCAAGACCTAGGTTACATGGTCATTGACAGAGCTGCCCAGACAATTACGCTAAAGACTCGTCCCAACGGATCTACTGGACCTGAGACTGTTGAGGTTTATACTGTTCTTGATGTCATCGAGTTTACCAGTAAGAGGAAGCGTATGTCCATAGTCGTCCGCTTTCCTGATGGCCGCCGATGCGTTTTCTGCAAGGGAGCAGACTCGGCGGTTGTAAAGCGTTTGAAGCTCAGCCACCTGGCCACACAGAAAAGGGCAGAGGTTGAGCGAAGATCCAGCATGCGCAAGAGCATGGATGCGGAGCAGGTTCTAAGACGGAAAAGTGATGCATACAGTGGCAGCCCAAGGAACAGCATGAGCATTGACTTAAATAGGAGTATGGACCTCGCGCGGACCAGTCTAGGTGCTGCCCCAAGGACAAGTGGAGTTGGGAACAGGTTCAAGCCATTCCGCGAAGAGATGAAGTCTTGGCTTGAGGACCGCGAAACTAATACCGAACCTCACTCTGCCGCCAATTCAATTGAATATGCAACCCCAAAAACGTCGCTTCAGATGCCTAGGAAGTCATTCGCTTCCGTAGTCATCGACGAAGAGGAATACTTTGACCACATGGTCGATGAATCGCTAGCCGTCAATGAGGCAGCGGTTTTTGAGCGCTGCTTCCAGCACATTGAAGACTTTGCAACTGAAGGTCTTCGAACCTTGCTCTACGGGTACAAATTTATCGATGAACAGGAGTATAACTTATGGAAGAAAGTATACCACGATGCATCTACGAGTCTTGTCGATCGGCAGGAACTGATCGAAGAAGCCGGAGACTTGTTAGAGCAGGATTTCGACCTGGCAGGCGCTACTGCCATTGAAGATAAATTGCAGAAGGGAGTGCCCGAAACGATTGATAGGCTTCGACGAGCGAATATCAAGCTGTGGATGCTTACTGGTGATAAGCGCGAGACAGCCATCAACATTGGCCACTCCTGTCGTCTTATCAAGGATTACTCCAAAGTCATAATTCTCGACACTACTTCAAGTACTGTTGAAAAGCTTATGGCTACCTCACTTTTGGAAATTGGGCAGGGCTCCATTGCGCACTCCGTTGTTGTGGTTGACGGCCAAACGCTCAGCGATATCGAAGCCAACGAGACATTATCCCAGCTTTTCTTCAGCCTCGCAGTCCACGCCGATTCCGTCATTTGTTGTCGCGCCTCACCGTCTCAGAAAGCGCTTCTCGTCAAGAAGATCCGCCTTCGCGTCAATGGATCTGTAACCCTTGCAATTGGTGATGGTGCCAACGATATTGCTATGATCCAAGAAGCCCATGTCGGGATTGGTATCACAGGCAAGGAGGGCTTGCAAGCAGCCCGCATTTCCGATTATTCGATAGCTCAGTTTCGCTTCCTCCAGAAACTGTTATTGGTCCATGGCCGCTGGAATTACGTCCGTACCGGAAAGTATGTTCTAGGGACTTTCTGGAAGGAGATGCTGTTTTATCTCACTCAAGCTCTGTACCAACGTTGGAATGGGTATTCCGGTACTTCCTTTTACGAATCTTGGAGTTTGAGTATGTTCAACACGCTGTTCACGTCGCTCCCTGTCATCTTCTTGGGTATTCTTGAGCAGGATTTGGGTGCCGCGACTTTACTTGCCGTGCCAGAATTGTATACACAGGGCCAGCGCGGCGACGCGTTCAACATCAAGAAATATTTTGGATGGATGTTCATGGCTACACTTGAAGCCTTGCTTGTGTATTTCATGGTGGTTAGCCTGTTTTCGTGGCCCGATATTAGCGGGGACGATGGAATTTTTGCTGTGGGGGATCTCTCATTCGGTATTTGCGTCGTTATCATTAACACGAAACTCCTGTAAGTTCATATTAACACATGTCTAGCCTTCGCACAAAACTAACGTTACTTTAAAGGTTCATTGAGAAACAGAATAAAACTCTCCTCTCACTCCTGGCCTTCTCTATTTCCCTCTTCCTTTGGACCCTTTGGAATATCGTTCTTAGCTTTATATACGCCACCAAGGAATCGTTGGCGTATAATGTACGCGACGGGTTCATCAAGAGTTTTGGGGGTTCGCTCTCGTGGTGGGTAACTGGTGTGGTGACTTTCACGGCGTTCCTGATTTTCGAGTTCGGTGTCGCCAGTGTACGTAAAACGTTCTGGCCGGTTGATACGGACGTTTTCCAGGAACTGGAGAAGGATAAGGTGATGAAGAGGAAATTTGAGATGTCGTGTAGGGATGTGCTGAGTGGGACGAAGGGTGCGACTGAGGCTGAAATATTGGAGGAGCAAGCGCAGGAAGAGGAGGAGCGGGAGAAGAGGTTGGAAGAGGAGGTAAGCCAACTGTTACATAAGAGGGCGATAGATGCGGCCGCACAGGATACCACAGTTAGAAAGTAGTGAATTATATTTATTTGGCACTGCACTTGTTCCCTTTCATGGCCCCATTTATCCTTGTTGCCAGTAGTTGCCAATGCCATGGGATTTGAGGTTAATATTGGTAAACTCGCCGTCAATTTCCCACAGTCCATAGGTCGTTACGACAAATAATTCACGCCTTTGAGGAAATACCACAGATTCCAAAGTCACAAATATGGCCCACAAATCCTGAAAGTGGGAAAGATCATTGTAATTCTTTCAGACCCTAACATATCCCGCAGCTTTTCCGTGAACGCCTTCACCAAGTCAAAATCCATCTCCACCTATCCCAGCCTATCCCCTCGGGGCACCTCTGCCGCTTGCCCTTGCCCGACTGACAGTCGCCCTTCCTCTTGCCAGTCCAACACCGCGTCCCTTTACGCCCCTCGAGCGGAACATCGGGGCATTCCTGTTATCTCAATCAGCATAGTCCTTGTATCATCCACCGTTCAAACGCCTGGTTATCTTACCTCAACATATCCGGCACAATGAAGAACCTAACATGCGACCCGCGGATGTACACCTGGTCCAGATGCGACACGCGTCCATCGCGGGCCGTCACCGTGATATCCTTGAGCTGCACGTTCATGTTGTCCTCAGCCTCGAGCAGCTTCCCACGGTAGACCTGTCCGGAGGTAATTTCAAGTGTGACAACGTGACCCTATAACAGACACATATTAGCATGATTCATCTTATAGCCAGGCTCTCTTGGCCCGTCTTGTCGTGCGCGCAATTGCTCGAGATGTCTCAGGGCGAGGCGGGGTTGAAGGAACTGGGTGGCGTACCTGAGCTTCATTAAGCAGCTTAATAGGAATACCGATAGTGCTCGTCATCTTGGCGTCTGTAGCGGCGCTTTATGACAAAAATGAAGACCTGGGTTGTGCGTGAGGGTGAGGATATGGCTGTGTGGAATCGTGGGTTGGGCGTTGCAGACAAGGTCCGCGCGGTTGAGGTTGGCCCAAGATAGAGCTTGAAGCATCGGCGCTAGCGCGCCTCGCAAGATTTCTGTGCGCGAGGCTGAGACCCGCGCGACATCATGTGACCTTAGCCGCGATTATCTCACCACGACCTTGGCTTTTGATATAAAGAAGCCTGCTCTAATATCAGTCTCTGCGCGTCTTAAATCTTTCAAACTTCGCCATGCATTGAAAATCTAATAATCTATTCTCTTTCCTGTATTACCACACTGTTTTAAGTACCTTTTTCTCCGTCAACCGCATCAATGGTTGATCTTCGCACCTTCAACCTCTCGGGGACGCTCTCGTCGCTGAGCCTCCTCTTCCGCCCATCCCTCTGCATCCCTCAAGCTGTTGCGCGGAACTTTAATGAGCTTCCTCTCCCGCTGTCTCGCGCTTTCGATAACGATAAACGCTTTGGGAAGGTGAATATTCGGGCCGTGGTTCTGGACAAAGATGATTGCTTCGCCAGACCCGGCGAGAACGAGATTGCGCCTGAGTTCAAGGTATGTGATTTATTCCTTCCTGTCAATACCCATGGGAAGCAATGAATGCAGTTCTATTGTCTTTTTGTCACATTTTCACATTTTCACGTGATTATATGTCTATCCCTATTACCCCTGACAACTGCCGCCATATATGAACAGTAAACTAACTGTAAATCAGGCCCAATTCTCTCGCCTTCGTGCAGCCTACCCGCATCCATCCATGTTAATTGTTTCCAACACAGCCGGCACCCCCTCCATGGACCCGAATCTCACCTCTTCCGCCCTCCTCTCCGCCGCGACATCTGTCCCCGTTCTCACGCATCGCACCAAGAAGCCTGGCTGTAGCGCCGAGATAATGGCTTATTTCCACTCTCATGCTGAGTTACGTGATCTTAAGCCCGAAGAGGTGGCCGTGGTTGGGGACCGCCTCGCGACCGATGTTGTGCTTGCAAATCGTATGGGGGCTTTTGCTATATGGGTTCGGGAAGGCGTGGTGGCAAAGGAGGAGAAGAGTCTTTTTGCAAGGTGGGAGTACGGGATTCATGACTGGTTAAAGAGAAGAGGGGTTCAGAGTCCTGTGCCTAGTAGCCCTTTTGAGTGAAGGACAAATAGAAATGATTAAACCTCAAGGGTCATCTCACGATTACGTTCTCGCCGTGTGGAACACTCAGAATGACTCATGCTTGCATATTCGCAACATGAATCCTCGATCAATAACATCATCGCTCCGGGACCTCCGGGTTTAAGAATAGATACAGAAGAATTACGGCTAATGCGATCAATTTCATGTACTGAGGTGCACTCTCACAATATCTTTTTTGCCGCGCCCGGTTCTCATAGTCGCTCTGAGCTCTTCACATGAAAATCCTAATCTATTGGCGTCGCAACGCACCTTAGATTCCGCAACAACCACCCCTCGGCCACACAGCCCATACGCATTAATGCCTTTGCAAATATCCGTTCGGTAGTTCTCTCTGTTTATCTCCATGTCTATGCTACTTACGTGGACAAAGTGTGCATGATTCGCTACCTCATGACCATTGTATTTAAATGGCTAGTCGTTAATTCTCCGAAAATTGTAATATATAGTCGACGTTTGGGTGCCATATCTTTCGGAAACAACTGAATCTTGGTAAGTTTTCTTGGGCAATGTCCGTCTCTGAGGCAGCTGGAAATTGCCTGCCCATTGTAGCTGATAGTATAGACGAGGTAAATCTTGTGGCCGAAATATGGTACTACGTGCAAGCTATACTAATATTGTAAGAAGTTTATAGTAAATTTCTACTAGGATTGAATCCCAATTTGGCAGTATACGAATCACAGTTGATGCCTATACGAATCAGAGTTAATGCCTTCCGACCACCGTCAGCCCGCTAACCGTAGCGTAGGATCGCCGAAAGTTCTGGCCTATTATCCACAAACGGCATAGAACGAACCGTAGCCGTAGGGTTTTGCGGATGCGACGGCGAAATAGCGCATTATTGCGGGGCGACACATATTCCTTCAGGATGGAGATGGCAGAAAGGATTGTCCACGAGGCCATTACGCGGTCTCAACATAAAGACCTGCCGTTGCCCCACAACGGGTTTGAAAAAGCGTCGTGAATAAAGTATAGAAGCTATGGCGACTACTACTATGACCCAGACCCAGCTAGTGGAAGATAGACCTCAGATTATAGTTTCAGGGGAAAACAATAATTTCTCCTCACATCTTCCCCATGGCTTCCTCGATAAGATCCCAAAGTTGGACCAACTGCAGGCTGGCCACATTCGACATTTCCACAATCTGTCGGCTCAGCTGAATGGAGAATGGAGGCACATGGGAAGCCAGGAGCCGGCCCAGGAGTGGCTCGATGCCCTGCGATACCAGCTTGCTACCGTAGCCTACGCAGCCGGAGCGGCTCACTATCACCGTTTGCCCGGACTTCAATCTACATTTAAGGGACTCTTCAGCCGATTAATTAAGAAGATGCTGAGGAGGGAAGTATGGGGTTATTGGTATCTCACCAGCCAGAGCGGCAAGTTTGTTGACCCTGATATTACCGAACTGAGAAAACCTTGGGCGGACCCTGTGAAGACTGAGAATATTATGGTATCTTACTCCCATTCTTTAAGTTAGTTCTCACAGATGGACACTAAAGCGTGCTAGTATTCTGGGCACCTCCTTCTCATGATATCGCTCTTTGCCATGCTTTTCGACGATGATACCTTTGAGAAAGAAGATGCCCTCGTATTCAACTGGAATCCTATCTTCTTTGGCATGGGACCCGAATCATTTGTCTACTCCCGGGAAACACTCCAAGTTGCTATCATTGACGAAATGGAAAAGACTGGGTGGAAGGGTGTGTGCTGCGAGCCGAATTGTGTATTTGTGGTTTGCAATCAGTTCCCTGTAATATATTCCTCGCCCCTCTGTGGATAAATGGCAATTACTGATGTTATCATAGTTGATAGCGATGCGCTACAATGATAGTAGGAATGGTACCAACGTCGTAGAAGGGGTACTACCTAAGTACAAAGCAGCATGGGGAGGGGGTAGTATGTTTGCCTCCAATGGCCTCATAGTTGACTGGTACCGGGTCAATCAGAAAAACATGGCCCAACCAATGAGTCTTGGCTTCACGGCTTGGTTCGTCCATCCTTCTCATATTAAAACCCGTTAATAATCTAACCTCGGCGTTTAGGGCCGGCGCTTTCATGAATAGCTGGAACTCCACCGAAGTCCGCTCTACCTTCCACTCCCAAGCCCTCGGATTCCTCAATCGGGGCCCATCCGGTAGCGTTAGTTTAAACCCACCGTCAGTGGCCCACACCATCCGCCGTCTAGTCGCCGAAGAAGGCGCTGATCCAGACACCCCAGAAACCCTCCGTAAGGCCAGAGAAATCGTAGCCTCATCAGGGCCAGGGAGAAAGCCAGCATTTGCTCAGCCAGCGCTGGGGTATGTCGTCCAATGGCTGTCTGAACTAGGCGAAGAGGAACTACTATCAGGGATTCTGAAGCACGCAGATACATTCCTCAATCCTAGCTGGGAGAATGGAGGACTGTATTATCCGCGCTGTGATCAGCCCGTAGATGGGAACGGGAATAGCACGATGATGGACCCGTACACCGGAAACGGAGCGATTGGGTACGCGCGACTTAACGTTGAGGATGGGCAGAAGACGATGTGGGAGAAGCCTTGGACCGGTGAATTCGTCAGGAGAAAGCCTTTCGTCGACACTACAGCGTTTGAAGATGGAGGGGTAGATTTCCTAAGGGCGGGATGGAGCGAAGAATCGAATGCGTTTATTGTTACAGCAAGAACGTGGCACGGGAAGGATTCGAGGTAAGTTTCATGGTTCCCAAGTCTGGGTAAGAGATGCGAATAGCCTGCTAATAATGATTTAATGACAGTGCCGAGTTGTCGTTTGGAAATTTGCCACATGGTGAGTACGGTATTTACGTCGATGGTAGGCTACGGAGGAGTGTAGTGGTAAAGGAGGAGAAGGAGGTGATATCCGAAAGCGTCGAGATTGGAGGGACAGAAAGAGACGTTGTGGTTTTGCAATGTCGCACATTGTAATTATTACGCCCACAAGCTCGAAAGGGGATGCACATGCCAGCTAGTGTTTATAGGAGTTATGATTATAATGAAGACACTTAAATATACCAGGATTCATCATGCAAACGCAAATAGTAGAAGAACGCCCTGCATTTATAAAACTCATTAGCCATCCTAATTTACACCTCATACGTCTAACCCATACTCCCACAATCCAAGAACACCGCCCAAACCCAATAACCCCCC
>LMYD01000070.1:0-41626 GCA_001630595.1 Pseudogymnoascus sp. BL308
GCTCTAGTTCTAGTAACAGCTGTCTTAGTTGTAGTACCTGCTTTAGTTTACTACCTACTTAGTTGTAGCTACTTCTTTTATATAGTAGCTACTGCTTTAGTTATAGAAAGAGCTGCCTTAGTTGTACCTGCTGCTTTAGTTGCTAAAAAAAAGATAAAAAAGCTTCCTTGCTATAGCTGCTTAGTTGCACAAAAACTCCCTTTTGTATACTACCTGCTTTAGTTGCACAACTACCTACTCTAGTAAAGTAACTGCTTTTAGCTGTAGCTATAGCTGCTGCTTTAGTTGCAGAAAGAGCTACCTTAGTTTTAGCTACTCCTTTTGTCTACTAGCTGCTCTAGTAGTGCTTAAGTTGCAGAAAGAACTAAACCACTTGTTCTAGCTGCTCTAGTGTACCTACTGCTTAGTTGTAGTTGCTTTAGTTGTTGTAGCTGCTTAGTTACACCAAAAACCCCCCTTAGTGTACTAGCTGCTTTTCACTTGTAACGCTAAGTTGCACAAAAGCCCCTTTTTTTTTCCCCCCCTTCTTTCTCCTAACCCCCCCTCTTAAGCTATGACCCTGACCCTCCCTTAAGCAATAACCCTGACCCTCCCTTAAGCAATAACCCTGACCCTCCCTTAAGCAATAACCCTGACCCTCCCTCAAGCAATAACCCTAACCCTTCTTACCTCCTAGATCACCAACTCATCCTCTGTATTTATCCCCTTGTTTTTGCTTTCCCCTAACTAATGCAATAATCACCCCGTTCCCCTAGCCCCTATTCCTTGTCCTTACTAGAACCCCCATCCTTCCCTTATAGCTCCCTAGACTGTCGTTCCCTAGTTGCTCTACTTCGAATTGTTCTAAGTTGCTTCTAGTAAGAACCACCTTCTAAACCCTACTGAATTCACAAGCATATGCCTCAAACGCCTCCACTGCCCTTGACCTTGTCACCCCCTCCTTACTACTCTCTTCGTTAAGCCACTTCTGTAGCTATGCAACCCTAAACCCAACCTTATAACCCTCTTGCTTAATCCATTTCTCCAACTAATTCCGTTGATACAACAAATATATCACCGGCATTATGACGTCTCCATACCTACACGTCACCTTCCTGGACTCTCGTAGCCCGCACCCATCGATATCGACCTTGCAACTCTAGCATTGACCCCTCTGGAACTCGTCCATCTCTGCCTGCCACTCTAGCGTGCTGTCGTACCCACACTCGTCTGGCACCGACTGTGACTTCCTACAAGTTTTGTGCCAGTGCTTATTGCTGCCGTAGTGACGCTCCGTAACCTCACAATATATGCAATGTTGACTCAGCCACTCAATCACTTGCTCTCGACGTGCCGCCACGTCCGTAACCACTTTGTCCCGTACGGCGCCACCCGCGGACACTGTTGCAGCATTTCCTATCGCATCTCGTATCACCTTCTCCTCTGCTGCATCTTTCCTTGCCTGAAGAACTCTCCGAGAATGCATATGCTGAGCTTGATCCCATAGCAGCTTCATCCCATTACTCACAATTACCCCCTGAATCTTCCCTTCTACCCAACGTCCGAGCCATTTCGCATACTGCTCAAAGTCCTTCCCCTGAAACCTACCCTCAGCTGCAGCAACACCGCTATAAAACTAAGCCAACCACAGCACAGATGCCACGCCGTTCCACTGACACGGTCGCCCCTTTTCAACCCCATCACAGATGCGCTAACTGATACCGTAGCGCCAGCAAACCCAGCACTGCTTGTGTATAGCGATCAACCCCCAAAGCCGCTCGCTCTGTGCAATACTAACGCCAACCCTCCTCTCCAGACACTGATCTAGTCGATGCTCTGCCTCATCTACCTTTTGAAACACCTAGCAGAATCCGTAATGTCGTTGCACCTCGTCGAGCATCTCCTCAAAAGCCCGCTCCTCAGCTGCCTCCTTCTTCTCTCCCTGATGCCAGTCTGCTAAGCCCTCCCCACACTAATCACATTGTAGACCACCGAGATCACAGCAAGTCCTTGCACTTCCGTTAAGATACTGTCCTAGCGTAAGCCGACGACACTCCTTGCCCTGAATGAATTGCTACATGAAGAACTCATCGGTTGTTAACGCTACCGCATCCGTCTTCTCGAGCTTCGTGTATTCAGCATCCTCTAGTAGTATGATTGACGTGACCGCTTCACCATTCCATCCACTGCGTCCGGACTCCTAAGCAAAGTCGACCAACCCATACGGAACTCCTACGTGAACGATATATACGATTCCCGGAAAGTCAACCCCTGTTCCTAATGCACCCGTAGCGGTGATGAAGCCCCCCTTTTCGAGCCATGTCTCTAGAGCCTCATCTTTCCCGTTAGACGTTGAGTGAAAATGTCGACTGTCGTCAAACCCAGAGCCCCTAAGAGCAACAGCCACCTCCTTGGCCAGTTCACGACTCTTACAATAAAATAAACCCCGCTCCACCCTGATCCGCTGCCGTCGTGCCATCCCACAAGCCACAGCAACCTAATCACTAGTTGAGCACCGTTACACCATGTATTATATGTTCGTCTGAGTGGTACATGCGCGGATGATGACCGGGTGCCCAATCCACATCACATCCATGAGCTCCGGTACTGACACCAGCGGTAATGTTGCTGTCAGCAATATCATCGGACAGTTTAGCACTCGTAGATGACACAGATGATTGAGCCGGACCTGGTAGTTGCTCGCCGTGTATGTAAGATGACACTCGTCGAGTATGACCTGACGTAGCAAGTTCCGCTCAGGACTATTTAGCTGCGATGCATATGTGATAAACTGCTGAGAAGCGGCATGGTCAGCGCTGACCACCACAACTAATGCATACCTCAACTCCCCAAACGCCCACTTAAGACACTCAATCCCCTTCTCCTCGCACCGCGTTATGATGTTATCCTCTAGTGCGCGGAACGGCGCTACAACGATTGTCACACTAGCCTGTGGGAGACAAGCCAGTCCCATAAATGTCAAACTCTTTCCCCTACCCGTTGGCATAACGACAATCACGGGGCTCTCATTATTGATGACGGCATGAAGAGCCCTCTCTTGCTCTAGCGATTGATACGTCACATTCTCTGTCCCTAGTGCCTTCTGCACAGCCTGCGTCACCTCCTTCTTGGTGTAGCTTAGCGTTGCTAACACGTCAAGCACTCTGGTACTAGGAGTGTGCGAAGAAACCCATGCCAGCACGTCCATCTGTGTTGACGGGGCTGGGGAGCTCTTGAACTCTATCTTCACGCCACCCCTCTCGCTTCCAGATGCAGTAGAGCTTCGGACCTTCTTGGGGCAAATCACCAACTGCATGCCATTAGACGGGCCACGCAAGTGCTTTGTTACCTGCGGACGCCAGCTATGTAGCCCTACAAACCCATGCCATTTATCACTAAGCTCCCTAAACACCAACAAACTCTCCTCAGTCAAGCTATGTATGATATCGCCCCGCACGCCATACCTCATAGCCGCAGCTCCTTGATGTGCAGACTGCAAGTTGAACACAGTCTCGTCCTGTCCTACGACGTCTGTCCCTTCCTCCTCCATCGCATCGTTAATCTTTAGTTCCTGCATGAAGCCAGGCCCAATATACTTGCGACTAATGCTGATAGCCACGTGCCGGTAGTCTAGAGTCCCCATCTTCAGCTCCATTCGAGCTGCTGTCTCGCGATGGAGTGCCTTTGTGAGATGTTCTGTTCCTAGTGATCCATGCTTGTCATAGAATAGATGATCGCTGCGCTAGGGCCCATGAGTCTATTGATTAAGATCCTCCTTGAACCTCTGCACATATGCTAGAAAGACTGCAACTAACTGCCTGACCTGCCACGGCATGAAACGGGGGATGACCTTCGGCTGGCTAAAGAGCGCCTGCGATTTGTAATACCTCGTAACAAACATCACCTGCTCATTAATCACAAACACGTTCTGCTCCTACAGCATGCCATTCTGATGTTGTATTGGCGTGATCTCTTCTCCCCTCGCTAGTTGACCTGAAGTCATATGGATCAGAAGCAGCAGCAGTCTTAAGAAATCCCGAATCTGGTCGCCATATTCCTAGACCTTTGTCCTCCGCTACTGCCCCTTCACACGGAGTCGCTTGCTCTTTTTCGCCCTCATCATTCGCTCGGCCATTCACTCGACCTTATCCCCAAGCTAATTGACGGGCCGTGTCACAAAAGACTCGCCGTGCTATACACAAGCTAAGTCGTCGTTAATACCTGCCAGATCAATCTCAAACCGCTCTCATTCCTCCGACTACATCAGCTCCCTCCACAAGATGTCTTCCGCGTCTCAGATCATGTCATGGATTGCACCTTGAAACTGTGACATCAAAAGCGGCTTACCATGAAAGTACAACATGTCTTCCCCACTAGACCTGCTTCATGTCACGCTAGGCGAATTCCCACTCTACATGCTAATTGTCTTGCCATAGCCGAGCCATCGAATGATGAAACCTATGGGACAATACGCCCTAGCGATGAGATATTGTCTGCGTAGATCCAGAAAGCAGTTAATGTCGACATCTGTCTGCTCTACTCGCGTTACAGCTGGTAGAGTATGCTCGACAAACAAGACTTAGATGCAGTACAGATAGCCAGCTAAGACGAACGAGCACTCTCCTCCTTTCCGTAATCAGATGCCCTCCTCATTAATCCCGAGAACGGCTGTAAAGTGAACCAGCGGACTATTAAAATGATCCACCCCTTTCACACTCTGCAAGATGAATGACATCGATAATGCCTTCATCTTTTCCACCTGCACCTCCTCGTCTTCGTTCGCCAGTAGCGACCCCCACATCTCTTGTAGTCGCTGCTCCTGCTCTAGGCTAAATTTTGCAAGCTTTAGACTGTCTTAGGGTCCGGCGTTCTTTTCGTCCCTACTCTTCTCTTTAGAGCTGTCATCACCCGCTAAGCCCCTTGCTTCAGCAACCCACAAGCAGTAACAAATGAAGCGGTCCCAATACCTAACATATCGATCTAAGCTCTCGAGATTCTATAGTCGAACCATCGGTCGGTTTTCTATCTTACTAGTGGAACTCGCTGTCTGGAGCCAAAACGGAGTGTCGTCGTGGAGAGAGCTCAGCCCTTGTACTGCTCCCTTGATCAAAGTGTCAACAACGGAGACGGCTTGCTTTAAGAGCAGCTCCTTTCGATCGGGCATCCTACTAATGTGAGCAATTTGCTTTATGTTGCACTCTGCAAAATGATTATGCCATTAGGTTAGATTCCACCAACTAGTGTTGTCACTCTTTTCCAACTCCTTCTCTATTACTGCCAACTCCTTCGCGTCTTCTTTTCTCCCTTTAGAAAATGATAATAAGAGCTAGGCTAGATCGTCTTCATCATCCTTAGGTAGTTTGACGTTCGTTGTTGCAAGACCTGACTTTTTTTCAACAATAAAATATTTTTGATTAAATCCTTCAAAAAATGATTGCACTGTAACTTTAGTCTAATTAGTCGGGGTCTCCTCACTATAACGCCATTGATGTTTCTTATTGCCGTGTTCACGTATGGCCTTATAGCTAATTGAGATATGACTGTAGTCGTCGCACTCATATGCAAGTTCGGGTTCTCCAAGTGCCTCGAAGGGTGGACCTTTTGTTGGTGGAATTGCAACATCACTGGGTTTTGCCAACACACATCTAGCAAAGTGATTGACTAACGGCCGCCTCTCTTTTTGTGTTCTAATTCCATGCGCATCATTTAGATGTCTATCTAACCCTTTGACAGCTCTTTTGTGTGTTTTGCAGATTAATATTTTATACTCTGCTACATACTGGAAATCGTTAATTGTCGTTGCAACTGAAGTTGTTGCCTTAGTCCCTACTCAAATTAACCCCAACGTCCACTCTAACCCTAACCCCATCATATTTTGACTTACCTCTCTTAACCTTCTCCTGCTTGGGCATGATGGGATGCCTCCCAATTAGTTGATTGTAGTATATAGTTTCTGAAAAGAAGTTTGGGGGGGACACTGACCTTATATTTTACACTGCCAAATCACGGGTGCCAAATCGTAGGTTCGCTAAACCTATAACCGTTAGCGCTAGCTGCCAAACCACGTGGTTTGGCATGAAGCCTTATGGAAAGGGTTACATGAAAATCCCTCTAACTTTTCCTTTACTACCTCTACTCTTCTCCTAAGACCTTAGAAAGGCTCTCTAGGCCTTAGGCTACCCCCCTAGCTTTAGAGCCTAGAATGCTCTAGAAAAAAAAAGTCTACGAGTTCTAACTCTAAAACGAAAACCCCTCTATAATCTCCCCCTTCCCTTCCTAGAACCTCTAGACACCTCTAGACGTAATCCCTAGCCTAGCTACCCCTCCTCTCCCTACCCTAGGGCCCTAGGGGCACGTTTTCATTCTAGAAAGTCACGTGACAAATCCTCTAATTCCAAAGGTCTCTGATTCCACCAGGTGTCCTGTTAGGATTGATGCCTTCTATGTACACTTTGAGGCTGCTACCTTTTAAAGGGAGAATATTGTTTTTATTGGTCAACAGTGTAAAAGCGCGCCGCTGAGCCTTGTCACCTTCTTTTCTGAAACTTGCATTTCCCACTATTGAAGCAGCGGCTTCTACGTCGACAAATGGATTTTCGAATAGTCCGAGTGTGAATTTTTCCCGTAAAAGGAGCCTGACCGACGCATCAATCCGACTCTCGGAAACCTGACCGTCTTCAACTAGTTTAATAACAAGCTCAGGGCAAGACTCGCCGCCAAATTGATCACAGCCTGCGTCGATGATTTTCTTCACACGCTCTAGCTCACTAAGATGCTCTACTCCCCAAGCTCGAGCTGGCATATTTTGCCCAAGGATAGTTGCGTCTGTGACAAGGCCCCAGTCCGTGCAAACGATACCAGTAAACTTTAAGCTTCCGCGTAAGAGACCTGTGATTATGCCTTTGTTGAACCCGAATCCAACCTCCTCGAATTCAGTGCCAATAGGCATTGAGTAATCTAGAAAAATGTCCGATCAGCAATTGCCTTTATCGATAGTTTTGAAATTTGTCCAGACAAGTGGTAATCTTAACTAGTCTAGCTCTAGAGTAATAAACCCCAAGGTTACTAGCTGAGGTAGGCAAAGATTTAAAACCAATAAGGTTGATAAGGATTCCAGTTTGAAAATAAATATCTTACATGGCATCATTTGAGCAGCTCCTGCCGCAATAGCGGCACGGAATGGGCGAATGTGATACTCCATATTCTTGCCGGGATACACCTGTTCTTTGCCATAGGTGAAGTGCGAGTCTTCGCAGTCTTTTTCTGGGCCACCTCCAGTAAAATGCTTGGTCATTGTAGACACAGAGTTAGGACCCAATTCTGGACCTTGAAACCCTCGAATGTATGCCGCGACAAGCTCCGAAGAAAGATCGGCATCTTCTCCAAAGGTCTTCCCAATTCGAGCCCATCGTGGTTCCGTTGCCAGGTCTATCTGCGGATGCAGAGCCAGACGGATTCCTAGCGCAAGGTACTTTTGTCTTGCTACATTCGCAAAACGTTCCACCAGTTCGCTCGATCGTATGGCTGCAAGACCGAGAGTTTCCGGCCATTGGGAAAGAACGCCAGCCTGAAATCCGGTTCCTATGTTATCCGTGAAGTGATTTCGAGGATCGGTGGATATAGTCAGAGGAATGCCGAGTCTCGTGGCTTGAGCCCTCTCTTGCATTCGGTTTTGCCATTCAGCAGTTTCGCGGGCATCAGTAACTAATCCCACAAGATTGAGATGACTCATCAATTTCTCCCCGAGGAGCTTCTCGACTGCTGGTATACCAAAGGCTTCATTCGTCTCTGTCAGGAGGCTGCCTCCAGGGCCTATCATAATCATATTATGAAACATTTGACCAGCCTTCTCTGCGATTGACATGCGACTCAGCAAGTCCTCAACACGCTCGTCAATGGGAAGTTTTGCATCCTTATATGGTAGCAACGTGGAGCCCAGATCAGAAGCCATAGCCTGTGCAAGCATTGTATGGTCTTTATGGCCGATTGTCGAAGATGGGGAGCTTTGCACAATGCAATCAATTGAGAGGCTCGAATGGTTGTGCAAAAGTAGCCGATATAACAAATTGTATGTTGGTTAGATCTCACCGCGTGAGGGTTGAGAGCCAAAAGGGGGATGCCGCGTTTTCACACCAAGACTCTTTCTTATCAATACGATCCAAGCGAAGAGAAGAGGTCGATATTTTTGTGGCTAGAATGTCTTGAAATCCCTTCTATACGTAGTTCAATGTTGATGAGTGCGCTTAGGCTCCCGCCTACGGAATTCGACAATCTACCAAAGTTGACGACAGGATAGGCGAAAGCGCAGAGTATTTCTATGGACTAGATTACAGACATTGCCGACTACCGTAAAAGAGTGTATACCGCTCAGTTCGTCAACTTTTTAGATATTCCAAACCTTTCGCCTATCGTGTCGTCATCTACTAAAGTTGACGATACGAAAACGTTCCGTTGCCTTATCCCGCGCACCCCACTTACCCTACTCATCCTCCCCATCTTCGCTCCACCCCTTTTAGTCGGCGAGAGGGATCTTAGATTTCCTTAGCACAGTTGAAACGTGTATCTAGAGGATACACGAGCAAAAAAAAACGAAGGGACATACAACAGTGGGTATTCGCTGGTGGTCACCCACCCAACTACTAATCCACCGATCTCAAGCTTGTGTATGGCAGAGCGGACGGGATGCCCAATTCTCTTGAGTCTATGGTCGTATGTAACATCTAAATCCGTAAAGCGACATAAGTAGTGTCAATTACTCTGCAGTTCGACACACGAAGTGCAGCACCAATCTATAAACATTAGATAGTCATAGGTAGGATGGGTGAGAGAATGAGCGAGGAGGGTGAGGAGGGCGAGCCATGAAAATAGTATAAAGAGCCTGTCTCCCGCTCTCACAATCACAATTTCGATAAGATCTTAATGGCGAATACAAGAACAACCTCTCCCGAGCTTCCGAAAACTCGTTTGTTGATATGTTCGTTCGTTGTTCACCCCGCCTGGGCCCCAGCCCCACTTTTCGTAACTCCAGCTTCGGGACGGCAGCGGCCACGAAATACCAGCCCTCCCCCGAGAATTTTAAGAAACAATCTGCTAATCTCTACCATCAATTCTCTTCAGTTCTACCTGCAGAATATTGCCTGCAGAATACTGTATTGTTCACTCTTTCCCTGTAGTGACCAGCCTCTGCTTCGTACTGTTTGCAAGCATTCCTAGAATAACCAAGACAGTCTCAGATCATGTGTTCTAGCGCCTAGTAGTGTCTGTCTTGACTATATATATGTCATATTTGCCCTTGTCGTCTTTGCTAAGTATTCTGCTGCCTCGACGGATTAGCCTCTTAGACTATAAGCTGGTCATCTTGGATTCCACAACACTATGCAATTAACGATTCTATCAGACAAACTACCTGATGATTCGGTTGATGACTTCAAGCATGAATTCCGCGTCATTCATGCTAATCAGACAAAAGACATGGCCAACTCATTGGGTATCATCACTCGATATGTTCAGGGACTGATCCTCCCTTCGGCCGGACAGCAACCAGTAAATAATCTACCACTACGAGAACGTGGGGAAGTACAGTCTTTTGCGCAGTTGACATGGCCTGCACTGCCCATAATGCAAGCAGCATTTACTACTGATGGCTATCGAAACTCTGCGGGAAAACATGTCTTTGGCATTGTGCGAGAGATATACCTTACCGAGAGATTGGAGCAAGATTTTGAGCAAAGCCAGAACCCGAAATCCATTCGATTGATATCCAGTTTATCTCATAGCTCGGAAAGCTCGGAAAACTTCGAGGCTTCCTGGGACACCCACGCAGCGTTCTGCCGTACCATCTGTCAACGATATCAAAGGAATCTTGTCATCAACCTCAGTTCGGCCAAAGTTGCAGAGATATTCGATAATACACAGTTCCCGAAAGATTGCGTAGCGGAGCATGGGGGATATGAGGAATTCACTTTTGAAAACAACGTGGCCGCCCAGGAGTTTCTCGACAAATATAGCAGTCAGCTTCAATCATCCTATCAAAAGTTTGTTGCTATTGAGAATTCCTTTTGTATTGGCTTTGACAACGTCGTTCAGTATGATGCTTCCGATCGAGGTATTCAGCAAGTGTTGGCTGGAACCGTAGTGGGGCTGGCATTGCGATCAAAATTACTCTTAGGCATATAAGTACTCATACCAATCATATTATTATTAAAAAAGAAAAAAGCCTGTAGTTCCAGGAATGTCTGTCGCTGATATAACTACCCCCCACAGGTGGGAGTTATTCAGTTGGGTGAGTATATATATTGGTGAAAACTGCGGTGGGGAGATGGTAAATCCGCTCTATCATACATAAGGTTGTAACTCCCTGGATTAGCACTGTCAACCGTGCCAAAGCTTACAATCTAAGCCCTATGCCGCGTTTGGGCTGATCTTGGTGTATGCAGTCTGGAACGGAGGCGAGCAAGGTGAGCGGGTGAGCTAGGTGAGGCGAATACATCATCGTGTCAATTTCTCATCAGCACCGAAGTTTGGCCATCGTAGCCTATTCAGTATATTGTAATATACCCCTATGCTGCCAGATAATAAACGCCTTCCATATCAAATACTCCTATTTCTCTACGTATGAGTATGACGTGCAGCCCTTTCCCTCTCTCCGACCCCACTCCGTACTGTATCCCTGCTTTGGAGCCATTCTCAACCATGATAAACGAGGAAGGTAAACTAGACAAAGCTTTACTCTAACCATGAGCGAGATGAAATTTTAATTACGGCGATTATAATATGATCAACTTCCTCTACAGAAAAGCAACTGACTTTGCGATATGCTGAAGGTGGGACATAGTCCACGACTTTCACGTGACTCTCAATCAAGAAATTAGCGAATTCAGTGCTCGAAACCGAAGCCGATTTCGAAGTTACCTGTACTTGTATCTACCAACAGTACCTATATTCATCTCCCGTTATGAAAATAAGCACAGCTTGCTTGCAATGTCGAACAGGGAAACGCAAATGCAGGTCGGCACGGATAGGGGACTCGTGTAACTATTGTACTAAAAAAAGCTTACCATGTTCGAACCGGGCCAGTCTTCGCCAACGTCAAACTCCGGCCCATTCTGAATCTACAGCGCTATGTGACGCTATACAACCGCCCTATTCAGAAGAGGCTATTTATCTTGTAGACTTATATTTTGAGTATATCCATGACAAGCCTCACAGTTTGTTCCATGCGCCGTCGCTCAAAAGAAGTGTCGTGGATGGGACTGTCTCACGTACAGTGCTATTAAGCATGATTGGACTGTCTGCCCGGTAACTAAGTCATTCATGAAGCCAGCTTGCACATACTAAACATAATGGTAGATTTGCCGAGAAATCCGAAATGAGAGCCCGCGGGCCAATATATGCAAAAGCAGCAAAGGATAGTTTCAAGGCAGATCTTGAGCATGTCTGCATCGAGAATATTCAGGCCTGTGTGATAATTGCCAACATATGTCTAGCCGACTCGGATTCGAAGGCAGAATCCCTATATTATGGTAGTTATTTTGGACCGCTCCATCCAATTACCTCAACTTCTAATGCTAATATTGTGTAGCACTTGCTATTCGAATGGCTCTGATTCTTGATCTGGCCTCTACTAACGACGTGGAAGATGGGGTGACACGAGAAACTGCGAGACGGGTATGGTGGACATGCTTTCTCGTTGACGTATGGTCGAGTGGCGGTTCTGGTATATCACGCCAACTCATCATGACCGACCACCGTCCAAGAATGCCCGTGGAGGAGTTGATGTTTTCCAAGTTACGTCCCAAAGATGAGGATATTACTGACACCGATTGGCGCCCGGGAATGTGGAGTCACATGGTAGCCATGGTCGAAGTCTACAAAGAGATACAAGACCTTATCAGGTATCTCGCTGTGATCCCCGAATGGGATGAAGAATTTATCGAGACGACCGTTGATAGACTAGCGATCCGACTCCAGGCCTTTGAAGAAAGGTTCGAACCGGAGCTACAGTTTTCTGCCGAAAACTTAGCGATAAACGCAGATCGTGGATTAGGTAGGCTCTATTCTGGATTTCACCTCGGATACCAGTACTATTGTATGCTCCTCTTCTATCGGTATCTCGACCAGAACCGGCCCCCTACTGTGAATGGAAACGCCTACGCCGACCGCTGCAAGCTACATGCACGAAAATTTTGCGAAATACTAAAGCTCTCCCGAGAGAATAAGCAAGCGGAAGCTCTCCATAATATTATCGCTCATATTACTATTGTCTCATCGGCAGTTCTTCTTCATACTTATATTTTTGGGGATGCGAGCGAGCTTCCTGACACAATAACCCGCCTGGAATCGAATATGGAAGCACTCGTGGAATTACGTGTGTACTGGCCCAGCGTTGAATTAATGGTTGGTGCTGTTGATCCCTTAATCTGTATTGATCTAATGGCACACCAGATCGATCGACTCGTTGTATTTCTGAAAAACTGCGTGAGATCATCCACGCGTGATACACATCGCTTTGATAAATGGATGGTCAAATTTCTTCAGGAGTATGGAAAGACGCTAGACGAGAAAGATAAATTTGAAGTGTCGACTTCCATATTCCCGGAAGTTTATGATTCTGGACTAGGTCAAAGAAGTCGTACAATTCAGGATGTCATGTCCGTGTATTGGAATGTAGGAGGGTTCGTGTCTTAATCTTAATATGCCAAGTAAAAAAAATTCTATGATATCTAGCTTCTTTTTTTTTAAAAAAAAAAAAAAATCGACGGGTGTAGAGCGGTAAAAGCAGAGCAGCCTGTGTGATTCCACTTAATGCACTTAGATTTGAGAATACCATTATTTTAAGGAGCTAAGTGACGAGTGAAAGCCGTTAACTGAATAAGTGAAAGCAAACATACAAAATATCACTCATTAGAGCAAGCCATGAAGTAGTAGAAAGCGCTGAACAAGCATGCTTTGCTACTTTAGCTTTACCTGCCATTATTCTCAGAATAGTGAACACCAAAATGAAGATTGCTTCGCTCATGCATCCGTCTCACGCCAACCCCTTTTTTCACAATATGGCAATTCCGACTTTCCCTCGAGCTTAAACAACAACTTGAACCTTAAAAAGGGGCGAATACAGACATGTTTAGCTTCCTATATAGGTTAAGCGTTATTCTAGCTAAATCATTTCAATGCCACATTAGCCCACCCTTTTCCTGTTTAATATAAAATATGATTTCTCTCGGTTCAAACTATCATAATCCACGCAAAAACCGCTTCCATATGAACCACGTCAATAGTTACCCCTTATTCTTCTACTCTCTTAAATTAGCTGAGACAACTTGTGGTCCAAGATTACGGGGTGCCGTACCATAGTGACGGAAATTACAGCTTACTCCTGGGGTAGTTCATGACCATCACTTCCAAAACAAAGAACATGTAACAAGCATCATCTACTGATTAATACATCACCTACATCACATGGAAGTAGGTTTTCAGGCCATCGGGCCACATTAACCCGATGTGTGCATTCTCAGGTTTGACTATTGCTATGCATTTCCGAGTGTGGTGCGGGGAAAATTAGGAAACCACAAAGGGCTCAATACTGTAGCCTAAGTCGCTAAGACAATGATGCACAGTCGGTAATTGTGCTCGGTAAGGATATCATGAAATTAACTTTACTTGTACGTCCAAAGATATACCAAAGATATACCATGAGTAACCCCAAACCCGAATTGCCACATTTGGTTCAGCAGTGATCCCCACGAGATGTTGCCATCTTTTTGCAAGGCACGCTATTAACCTTTTCACTCATAGCGACTCCTAATGTGTATTATATGCGGAGATGGTATCACAATGCTTAATTCTGTTGAGATTCTGAAGTCAGGTACTGTGTAGTCGAGTTAAACATCTTTAACGTAAGATTTTCTATTCTCAGGGCAACTAGTTAATGCGGTGGTTATGTATAGTAGTCATATTGATACCTCCTTTCTTTTACAACTCATCACTACCGCTAGCCTCATAATATCTGGTGCATTCTAACCGCTACGTCTGAAGATTAAAGGCCAGTGTCCTCTTGCAAATCGTCATCTGGTTCCATTGTCGGTGGGTAAATTGCTCTTGGAGGCCATTCCTCAGGTACAAATGATACGGTCCAGTCATACTTTCCAGATCCAACCTTTATTATACCGTCGGTCCCCGGAAGTTTTACTTCAGCCTTTGAATTTGGTGGCACAACAACAAACAAGCTAAAAAGTCGAATCCCGGGTTCTTTTCCTTCTGCGATCGCCCAACGCACTTTGCAATCTCCATATGGGCTCAAGAAGCTCCCTTCAGCGGACGTAAGCCCACCTCCTGGAATAGGCTCGATGGCAAAAACTCGCCAGCCGTCTTCTAAAGGTCGGAGGCCGATAATGTTACGGTGCATCCAGCTTGCGACCGAGCCCAAAGCGTAGTGGTTGAAGCTGGTCATCTCTCCTGGGTTGATCTTGCCATTGGGCAACATGCTGTCCCATCTCTCCCAGATCGTTGTAGCCCCAATTGACACTGGAAACAGCCAGCTTGGGTTCTTGCGGTGCAGCAGCATCCGGTAAAAGATGTTCGAAAGCCCGACTTTGGTCAGAGCGTGACCGACATAAGGAGTACCAGCGAAGCCAGTTGCAATCTTGAAGCGGCTGACACTTCGGATAAGGAGCTCAAGCCTGTCTCTGGCCTCCTCTTCTTGCGCAGTATTTTCGAACAGACCAAAGTGGATAGCAAGCGTAAAAGCGGTTTGACTATCCGACGCCAAGCGACCTGCTCTAGTAATATATTTATGAGAAAACGCGCTGCGCAAGTTGCGAGAGGCCTCTTTGTACTTTTCAAGTGACTCTCGCTTGCCCAGTTCTGCGGAAATGGTTGCCATAAGTGTTGTGATGTGAACGAGGAAAGCGTCAGAGACAAGATCGGGATCCGTTGTTGCATTTCCAGGATCATCTGGAGGAGCTGCAGGATCTAGCCAGTCTCCTAACTTCCAAGCTGCGCGATAGTTCCAAAGCTGGTCACTCTTACGTGGAATTGATTGCAACCAGGTTTCCATGCTATCAAACTGGCGTGAAAGGATGCTCTTATCCCCTGTAGCGTTAAAGAGAGCCCATGGCAACATGACCGCAACATCCCCCCATACGGCATGCGGCTCCTTCTCAAATCCATCGATGATATTTGGAACAACAAGTGGTACAATGCCATTATTCTGTTCGCACTTGAGATCCTCCAGCCAGGAGTTCAGGAAGCCTGTCGTGTCATATAGAAAATTGGCCGTTTCTGCAAAAATGTTTATATCTCCCGTCCAACCAAGTCTTTCATCACGTTGAGGGCAATCCGTGGGGATACTGAGAAAGTTGCCTCTCATAGACCACACCACATTTTCGTGTAGTTTATTCAGCATCTTGTTGGAGCTCGAGAAATGACCGATTCTCTGCATGTCTGTGTTCACAACAACACCAGCAATGGCGTCTAATGACAGCTCTCCGGGATAACCATCCACCTGCACGTACCGAAACCCATGGAAAGTGAATTTGGGTTCCCATATGATCGAGTTGCCAGAGAGCGTTAGAATGTCGCGTGCCTTCACGTCTCGCAATGGGCGGGTTGCAATTTCGCCATCTTCAAGGACCTCTGTATATTGTAGCTGAATGGTGGTGCCGGATGGTCCCTCTGCTTTTATGCGTACCCAGCCAACAAAGTTTTGCCCAAAGTCCACGACTGTTTTGCCTGATGGAGATTTGAATATCGAGGTTGGGGCAAGTATCTGGGTTCTTCTAATAGGAGGACCGCTTGGAGAAAATAAGTTCTGTGGGGCGGGTCGCACTCGCACCGACTCCCATGTCGACTTGGATGATAGTTCCTTATTTGCATCGTAAACTACTCCATCATAGAGCTCAGCAGAGAGATATGCTCCGAAAGCACACTTCCAGTGCTCACCAGTGCCCGTGGTTAACACGTCGCCGTTCTCTAGTTCTAGGACTAGCTGGGCAATGGTACCCACCCGCTCGCCGTAAATGCTGCTTCGTCCCCCGTGAAATCCCAACCTTCCACAGAACCAACCCGGACCAACGTGGATAGTCATGTCATTCGGGGCGTCGGCACTGAACAACTCTGTGATATCGTACGTCTGGTAAATGAGTCTATGCGAGTATGATGTCCATCCAGGGGCTAGAACATCATCACCAACTTGCTGGCCATTGATCCGGGCTTCGTATACGCCTTGGGCGCTAATATACAACCGTCCTGATCGTACAGGCGACTGGATTTTTATTAGGTCCCGAAAGATGATAGGACGATGAGGCTCATCGGCATCTGAGATCTCTGGCTGAATAAGAGATGCATTCCAGTCTTCAGCCTGGAGTAGACCCGCCTCGACGGTAGCGGTATCTGACCAGGGCGTCGACGAGTTCAGATGCTCACATATGGCACGGACTCTAACTCGACATTGGTCACGCGAATTAAGTCTTTTGGTCGGCCAAGGAACCAGAACTGATTGAGGAGATCGCACCTCGAATATCTCAGGACTGCCGCCCTTCCGAGAAATTTCGAGGTGGTAGACAGTTTGAACCCAATTCTGTTCATCGCCTTCAAACCCCCATGAAAGACGCGGAGAATCTTCCCCAATCCCAATGGCAGGGCTCAGGTGGTGCTCAAAACGAATATCCAAAATTCGAGTCATTTTCAATGCGATATTTTCGTATAAAGGTGTTGGGGATGTATCTTCATGAGCGTGGTTCATGAAGATGCTTGTAAAGAAGATCAGAGCGGGCTTATTCTCAGCGCACTACGACATATCGCAAGCGCCCTCGGCTTGATCTGACACGAAGATAGTTGTTTCTGGGACAGATTTGACCGAGAAGAGGAGATGCGACGCAAAGCCATAAGCCCAGCGGCTCACGCGGGACGGGAGTTGGCCTGAGTGGAACCAGCCGGCGCTGCTTTAATGAGCTGTGGTCAATAGAAAGCCTAACTGGGCCTTGCGTGATCTGTGTATTTCTTAGCTTTTGCATCCATTCCCTAACCAACACCCGGCAATGTGGCTCACAGGAATGTTTCAGCATGTGGGGATCTAAATGCAGTAACTTGCAGAGTCCACTTTGTATACGGACCGACAGTCCGGGATCCTTACATTTAGATTGGCTGATTCCCGGCGCTAGGTCCATAATTAACTATCTGCCAAGAATAGCCTGGTCTGATCTGCCTTCTCCAAATTTCCCCGCACGATCTTAGCTTCACCAACACTGGAAGTCATATCCTTAGTATTTCTGGAGAAAATGCGGGATGCCATGCCGGGAATCAGCCAATAAAAAATCAAGGATACCGGCTTGTGCGGGCTACGAAACTGCTAAATGCACCTGCAAGCCAATTTCAACTCGTGCCATTAGCTACCGACTAGACTACCGACTGGACTGCCGACTGCTTTTGCACACCGATTTCAGATCGTGCCATTAGCTACCGATTGCTAGACTGCGAAATGTTTCTGCAAGTCGATCTCGGATCGTGTCATTAGCTTCCGAGTTCTAGTTTCCCTAGTATGCATGTTGCAACTGTCCACTTCGGTTGCATTGCTCCTGGGGCTAACAAATCCCAACTTGGTCTGCGCGGCCCCATTTTGCCCACTAGTTCAACGCTGTTCCTTGCCGTCTCAAAGCATTTTATTGGCTAGACATGCACAACCAACATCGAATATTTTTTGTGGCCTCACTGTGCACGGGCCTGCCACATTTCCCCGCAAGGAGACCCCAGGATTTCCCACGCTGAGGATCCGGGGATGATATGTATCTGGGGAAGTTATATAAATCTTCAATATACCACTCTCAGGAAAACACGTCATCCAGGCTTCTCTCCCTCTTCACAATCTCACAACAACACAGACACCTAATATTTTGAACTCTTTTCGGCCATTCCCTCGTCATTTGAGGAATCATGGCGAAGCCAGAAACCGCCAGCGATGTCGAGAAATCGGCAAACAACGTCAACGAACCTTCGGTTCCGACTGACAATGTCCAGGGCAGAGTCGTGCAATACAACGAGCATAACCAAACCTATTTGCAAACCTTTCGCAAGGATCCACGACTCCTATTCTGGATTGGAGTTATGCTTTGGACTGTTATCGTACGCGGATTCGAGAACGGTTCCTCTGGCAATGTTATTAGTGTCGGCGTGTTCAAAAAGACTTTCGGCGAACAACTAGTTACTGGCGAATGGTTTATCGCGACGAAGTGGCAATCAGCACTGAATGGTGGCGCAAATGCAGCCCAAATCCTTGGAACTTGGCTTGCATCTTGGTCTGCAGATAAATACGGAACTAAGCCAATTATGATTGCGACAGCTCTCATCAATATCTCGTCAATCGCCGTCGAATTTAGCGCAACCTCTATTGAGATGTTCTTTGCTGGAAAGATGATTAACTTTGTGGCCATCGGATCTTTCCTCACTCTTTGCACGACATACGTCTCAGAAGTCTCCCCCCTAGCTATTCGATCCTCAGTCATTGGTTTCTGCAATCTCGCCCAATGCCTCGGGCCTTTCATGGTAGCTATTATGGTCTATTTCACACAGGGTTGGACAACAGAGTGGTCTTGGAAATCTGTGATTGCTGCTCAGTGGGGATTCGCTGGCGTGGCTTTTATTGGACACGTTTTTATGCCCGAATCGCCGGTTTTTCTTATCCGAAAGGGCCGGTTTGAGGATGCTCGGAAGTCATTACGTCGTTTGTACACCGATCCCCAGGATGCCGACGGGCATCTTGAACAAATCAAGTTGACCCTGCAAGAGGCAGAAACTCAAGAGGGTAATGGATCTTACATCGAATGTTTCCGAGGCACCAACTTGCGACGCACCTTGATCGCCATTATGGTCTTTCTCTCTGAGCCTATGTCAGGTCTTGGGTTCGTCCAAAGCTATGGTGCTCTGATGTACCAGTTTCTAGGTATTACGGATGAGAAGTCATTTGCCATATCTATTGGCGCACAGATTCTATCATTATCTGGTGCTACACTCGCCTTCGTTTTGGCTGATCTTTGGGGTCGACGACCGATGTACATTTTCGGCTGCAGCAGTCTCAGTATCTTACTGATGTGTATGGGAATTTCAGGTTCGATTTCGGGCGTGCCTGCTACAACGGCCTCTGTTGGGTTCCTAACTATGTATAATTTCTTCTTCAACATTGGTGTTGGCTCAACAGTCTACACTATTGCTGGAGAAATCCCGACGTCAGTCTTACGGGGAAAGACCGTCGCTATTACTCTATCGACCGCAGCCGCTGCCAACACCTTTTGGTCCTTTGTTTCACCTTTCATGTTTAACCCGGATTACGCAAACCTAAAGGCCAAGATTGGCTTTGTTTTTGGAGGGTTCATGATCTTCTTTACTCTTATGGCCTGGCTTTGGGTTCCAGAGACACGCATGCGAACCTATGAGGAGCTAGACGAGCTGTTCATGAACCGTATCCCCGCTCGCCAATTCCGTCACTACGAGACCGTCGCAGAAAGACGCGCTGGTGAGGCTTTCGACGTCACAAAAGGGAGTAAAGCGGACCACGTTGAAGAGTTGTGAGCTTAAAGTCATGGACTATTCTAAATGTAATATATAGCACAGGGTGTAATAGCCACCTGAATACTTAAATTACATTATTTACAATCTTCTTGCCAATTTCAGTTCTGTAAATGTAACATTAAAAGCATGAGGTACCCACGAGTAAAAGTCGAGATCGGTTTTGATGGAGCTTTTTGTCTGAAACGTTTCTCGAATATCATTGCACCGTGTCACAGCACATCGACCCCACAAGCCTGTAAATACCTAGCCGAGAAGTTTTGAGATTAGTATCGTAGAAAAGACCGAAAAAAAATTATCTTTGAGGCGGATTGTACTCATTAATTGGCGCTGGAATATGTTGGGTTGAACACGCAATTTGTACCATGGAAGCACTGAGTGTATCCGCTATTGCCTGCCCAGCACGTAGTATCCCTTTCCTGTCTGTCAGTATCCACGTCATCGTTCAAGAGGAGATCGATATCTATTGTTTTGTTGCGCCGTCGTTGGAAAGATTGTCAAGTCTTTTTTCAGGTTGTTCTTTCGCATACAATTGATCGGGCTCCCAGGGATGAGTCAGGCCCATGCGAAGAGAAGCGTGGACCATACTGTAGCGCAAACATGCCTTTGTATGCGGACTCGTCCTTTATATTCACACGACTACTGCTGTTTTATTTGCAAGTGTATTATAGTGTGGTCTGGAGTACTATCCTAAATTGGAGACTAATATAGAATCTATCGCCTTGCCATATGCAACTTTTCTATCACTGTGCTTCATACCACCTGATGCTTTACTTAACAGTAGGAATCAGTTGTCTCGGTAGTGATCACACCATCATTAATCAAATCCTCGTAACTCCAATAATCCTTCAGAGTACCCTCGCCGTCAATTTCAGAGGTTGTCGTAAACTTCCACGACCAGAATGAATGTCCCTGCATGTGTGACATTGAAACATATCGCCAAGTGTCAAACACAGTTTTGCGACCAGCAAGTGTATTATTCCAATGACTTTGGACAGAATACTCTCCGATGTATACGGGGAATTTACCATCTCCTGCTGCATTGGGAACTTGCTTACAAAGTCCATCTGGCACATTGAAGGATGTCGCATTTGGGGACGCAAAGAAGTATATCTTCAAGCCAGTTAGCAATAAAACTTCGCTGTAACGTTCAACACGAAATATCTTACATGAGTATCGATGGCGATATTAGCCGACTTGGAAAACCGGGGGCTCCAAAACGATGCGCCCTGGAAAGCATCCTGAATCATCATTGGTATGCGCTGACCACAACGTTAATATGGACATCAATTTATAGCTTTATGCCACTGGTAAGCTCAGAATAACATACCTTGTCGACCTGCGCAATTCTTTCAAGGCAGCCGTTGAAGTATTTCTGGAGCCATTCAATGCCTGTAATGTAGTCAGCTTTAGTGAGCAGAGTATGTTAAGTCTGGTAACATACCACTTGGAGTCACGCCAGCAGCGCTCGCAAACGCAGAAGGGTTGTCCGCAGGCTCATTGATGGGAGAGATAGTAAAAGATGACAGATGGCCGGTGTTTTGAATCCATGCCAGCATTGTATCAACCGCCTTATACGACCAGTCCAAATTTGTCTGGTTTCCCCACCATGCATTGTGGCCAACAGCTTCCCCAATTTCAAGATTGTTGGTTCCGCCGGGTAAGTTGTGAAGGCTGAGAACAATATGCATATTGTATGTTTCAATGGCGTACATCGCTATGGCGTTTAGATAATCCTTCTGAGCGCCGTGGTATAGTTGTGACCCTGGGACGTCGATCCACACAGAGTAGGAAACAGGGATTCTCAGGACATTGACATTTACAGATGCCATTTTGTCAACATCCGCAGTGGTGATCCATGAGGAGTACCGCTTCTCCATTACAGGGCCACACTGTTCACCTAATTGCTGGCAGAGCGTCCATTCATCGGTAGCATTTGGCGCCACGCTGTCCCACCACTCCTGGTCAATGACGTGCTCTTGCAGGAACCATCCACCAAGATTCACACCATTCGCTTTGAACTTATGCCAGTTTACCCATGTTTTGGGGTTTTCGTAGGATAAATCATGGCTGTGTCTTTCGGCAGATTGTTGAAATTCGCGTGATAAAGTGATGTTGTCGCGGGCACTCCAGATCGAACCTTGGGAGGCGGAGGCAATTTGACCCAGGTTAGCTTTAGCTATAACGCCAGATGCTAAGACAAGGGTTGGGAAAATTGGATTGCGCATAGTGAGGGTATGTGATAACTGTTAAGAATTGTCGAAGAAAGTAGGCAAGTCCTTGCAGTTTATTCAGGTCATGCCGTGCCATAATTCTCGCTGCGCGCTGTAGATATATATACACTTCAGCGTGCTCTTAAAACTCCTGTGTGGGCAATTTGATACCGCTAGTTCAAAATGCGTTCAGAGATTGTACACTCGAGGCTACGAGTGAATGATGTGGGGAAACATGGGGGATGAGGGGAACCATGGAGGCAGGTGGGCCTAGACGCGGGGAACCTAGAACGTGCGGACGGAGCGTGGGGAACAGCCACAGTTAATTACGGGGAAGCCCGAGCGCAGGAAATCCGAGAAGAAGAAACGTCTGGAAATGAAGAGAGGGGGGTTCCCTGAGGGATTTCAGCTCAACGGCATTTGAATCGGCATCGCCTTTCACACTAAATATAGTACCCCTAATTACCGTTCTCCGAACCTTAACCAAGAAAATTGCAGTATTCAGTGTCTCGGAAGAAGACACAGCGAACTTGGTGACGGTCACCAAGCCTCGTTCTTGCATAGAGAGATCCTTGAGAATGAAGAACTTTCCGTTCGTCCTCTCCGCGGTGAAAAGTGTACCGATATTGCGAATTGGTCACCAAAATTTAAGTCCCCCGAGTTCCACTATGGACGGGTCGATGGATGGCCGGGGACTTTGTCAACAGACGACTTCTATGCACAAGTACTCCATACAGATATGCAACAACGCGGGTGGTTTTAATGTTCTTCCAGGCTGCTGGTACCACTGGTGAAGGCTGTGTGACACGGTGTTGTTTTGCTAACACCTCCGGACCTGTATCTCTTCTCGGATGATGTCGAACTCCTACGCGGATAACACGACGGACTGAAGTCGTGGATTGACCAAGGGTATTATTTGTCGAAGGTCCCATAGACTATGGGGCCCTAACATGTGACAGTTAGGAGACTGGCCTGGTCCAGCTGCACCCCAAGAGGAGCCCGGCGGTAGTGGCACCAATTCCGTCGCAGCGGACGTATACTTAATTCACCACCTTCACATTCTCAAATATCTGCATGACTCTATGATCTCTAGTTTACACGTAAGTTAGATTTTAAAAGCAATGATAATATGCTAAGACTAATTGTAACTTGACACACTGAAGCGTCGACTAACTTCTATTGTTGGATTCCTCAACCCATCTAACTATTTAGAGCCCTTTAGGCGAGTGCCACCACATCTACATTGTAAAGTCCATGTAACAGATCGACAGTCTTCTCGTTCAGCTCACTTGCCGTGCCTCCATTGCGAGTGATTGTCGCCGCTCTAGGCAAGCTCAGTGTCGCTGTAGTACCAAAAGGCACCTCAAGAGAGAGAACAACCCGCCCATCCAATTTCCTATCATAGACCACACTAATAATACCATAAGGGCAATCAAACGAGCCTTCCACATGGTCAAACTCAGCTGTATATGGCGGCGATATTGTGAAAGTCTGATAGGCGTTTCCCAATGGCTTAATACCCAAAACAGCAGCGTAAAACCACTCGTAGATAGTACCGAGCATATCGTGGCATTTGCTACGGCATTCATCCTGCCAAAACTCCAGGAGAGTCGTCTCACCACGTCGTAGGAAACGCATGTATGAGGGGTGTTCTTCCTGGCGTGCCATTTGCAGGACAAGGTCCGGACGGTTAACATCGTCGAGCGTATTCCACAGGTATTTGAGTCCTATTTCGCCGGCACGGATGCGCCCGTCTGAGACATCGGAGAGGAAGGCCTTGGAGACGTCAGAGCGGTACGAGCTTGGTACTAGGTCAAATTGCAGCGCCATGGCTTGGTTTACTGATGTGCAGTCGCGAACAGGGTAGTTATCGAGAGAGGTGTAGTAGGCGAATCCACGGGATGTATCGTCCGTCACAAGGAGGTGTTTGTTGTATACATCCCGTATCCGGGTGGCCCACTGCTTGAAATGCTCTGCATCGTCCAATAGACCCTGCTCACGTGCCATATTCTCAACGCACTGAAGACAGCGGTAGTAAATGGCGGTTTCAATGTTGGCCTGCGAATTTCCAAAGGCGATGTCTCGGCCCCAGTCACCAAGGCCGTGCTCGATTAGTCCGCCCTTCCGCTCTTTCTTTCGCATATACTCCATATATGCGATCGCTGGCTTGTAAACCTTAGAAATAACATGTGTTGAACCGTAGTATCGAAGCAGAATATCTGGGAGAAAACAGATTGCACAACCCCAGCTAATAGTGTCGTGGAGAGGCCCGCACATATACCGCATTTCTGGTGCCATTGTTGGCACTAGACCATCAGGTTCCTGGGCATCAAGAATATCGTCCAAAATCTTTGAATACAAATCTTCCATATCCAGAATATATTGTGTCCCCGGAGCGAGAAGATGGGTGACTTCGAGCCATGCAAATTTCTCCATTTGTGGGCAGTCAGTATGATAACTGAACAGGTTACTTGCATAAGTCCAATAGAGAGCGTTAAGTAGAGCGTTTACATCGTCTTTATCTGTTGCCATGGAGCCAAGTTTACGCGCCGCAGATGAGACGTGCTGTCCAACAGCGGAGTGAATGACAGGAAATCTTTGGCCAGGTTCGGTGGCGACGCCATCCACCTGGATATAACGGGCGCTAGTAAAGGAGAAGTCGGGCGTCCAGGTCTCCGGCTGGCCATTTCCACGGAGATAGATTGTTGAATAGACTTTGGTCTCGAAGTCAATAAATATTGGATCTGGCATTCGGACTGTTCCGTCTTCATGAACCGTTTCAGCATAGCGAACCGTGATTTCAGACCCCTCCTCTCCTTCGACCAAAATTTTCACCATTGTCGAAGCATTCTGGCCCAGGTCAAAGCACACAGTACCAGGACGGGGACTGTGTATTTTCTTTGGTGTGAAAGTCTCCTGGAGTGTGACGGGTGGCTGACTTTGATAGCGCAACTTTCCCCGTGGACCCGTAAGTGCTTTCGCGGGTGTCCAGTGGGTATCATCGAAGCCTGGCGAGTCCCATCCCCACGGGTACAGACGCGCATCATGGGTTTCAGAGGCATATATATTTGCCAAAGTGGTTGCACTACTCCTCACTTTCCAGTGGTTTGGATCTGAGATGTGTACGGCGTGTTCGCCATCTTCGAAGAATAGGTGGAGCTCTGAGAAGAAACACAGTTCATTGCCGTAGCGCACGTACGTATTATCCTCGTACATGGGCCAGAAGAAGCGGTCCCCTTGGTCTCCAGCATAAAAGCCGTTGCCCACATGTGCACCAAGCACATTATCGCCCTGTTGCAACTGACCAGTTAGGTCATAGGCGACAAATTGCACAGTCCGATGGTAATTAGTCCACCCTGGATCAAGCACATGGTCTGAAGCTGCAGCTCCATTAACACGAAGATTGAAGTGGCCAAGTCCAGAAGCGAACATGATGGCTCTCGATGGCGTCTTGGGTAGACTTAGTGAACTCCGAAGGTAAAAAGGCTTGTCCTGTCCATTCCCGATCCAGACCCCCTTCCACCTGTTGGCTTCATCTTCAAACCACGAGCGAAAGATCAAGCTCGTATGCGGCATATACACTTGATTCATGCTCCATGGTGGGAGCTGATGTGACCGAGGATAGGCTGTGAAGAAGCTGTTGGGAGGGCTGTGGTAAGCGGTACTATTCTGGTCCCAGACAGTTACTGTCCAACCGTAGGCGGATGTGGATTTGAAACCGCCGTCTGGCTTGCAAACGACATTTCTCTGGCGATTGCTATCGACTTTTCCCGAATCCCAGATAATGGTTGGAGGAGAGAGCTTGGTAGATTCTTGGTCAAGGTAGACCGTGATACGGTAAGCGGCTTGAATGGCAGACTCGTCCGAATTTGTCAGAGCCCAGTAGAAGCGAATCTCATCAGCATCAATGCCTAAGGTTTCGTGAAATCCGTGAATACCACACCGTGAGAACTTCATCATGGAGCAGTTGTTCGTCGGATTTCCTCTTAATGCTTTCTCGTCCCTGTTCTTGTTCTTCTAATGCCTCTTCAATGTCTAAGTTGAGGCGGATGTTGAGTAAGAATAGGTTTCCGGCACTTGATGACCATACTCCTAGTCATATACCAAGATATTTATAAGGGTTAGGGTTTGGGTGGCAGATATGACACAGTTCATCTTCAAGTTTTAAAGCCAGCGTAAAGCGGCGACAATGTCTGTCAAAGGAGGAATCGGGGCGAGGTTCACCGAGACCGTAAGTGGGTATCTCGGCGCACCTCAACCCCAATTCTTCCCCACCACAGGCCCACTATTCCTGGCTTTGCAGGGTCGCGGAGATCCACAACTAGATCATACTCCTCATCCCTGTTCGCGTATTCTGTCCCTCGACACACCCACTGCCCTAAGAGGCGGCAGTTACTGTCGCGCTCAGTTGGGGGAGAAGGACTTCATTGAATGTTTGCTGGCGAATTAAATTGTTGTCCTGCCCACAATGTGCGGGGTTTGCGAATATAGTACACTGCCTTATCTGTTTCTATACTAATCGTCGGAGCCGACCATGAGCTTCCCAAATGGTCGGTTCCGACGATTACGGGTTTCTCAAGGCCGAGATGTGCATAAACGACGTTTAGATAAAATTTAGGGACCAAGAAGCCATCTAAACCCAGCAACCATATCGTCGTTAAACCTCTTCACGATTGGTAATCCAGGGAAAGCACCCTGAAATGCATGTGGCACAGGATACGTATCTATCTTCGTCTTCACCCCAGCCTCCCGTAGCACTCTCTCGTAAATAAGGCCATCGTCTCGGACCACATCAAACTCACCAACCTGAAAATACGTTGGCGGTAGACCTGCATGGCCATCAGGCCACAGAAGAGCTGAGTACAGAGGACTCTTGGGATCAGGATTATAGGCGTTGATGAGACACTCTAGGTCGGCCTGGGTCAAACATGGCGCGTCTTTGTTTTCTTCATAGCTTCTGTATGAAGCCTGGTATATCTTTGGCACGGCTTTTGGGTGTACAACGATGGGCATCGCGAGATAGACCCCCGTAATGTGAATGTCGGCTGCGTCTCGAGCTAGATAGCTCAGAGCTGCGCAGATATTACCTCCGGCGCTGCCACCGCTAAGAATAAACCCGGATTTCTTGTCTGCCCTTAATTCCCGAGAATGAGACGCAATCTACGGCCATTGTCAGTACCACTGTACAAATTTCTTCTGTTCTACTGCTCGCACGTACCCACTGTAGAGAGTCCCAACAGTCGTTGATGGGTGTGGGAAATGGATAGTCGGGTGCCAGTCTGTAGTTCACGCTCACAAGCACTGCGTTGAGACCCCGACACAGTCTCTGGCAGAGCTCTTCTTCAAAGACAGCATCGCCGAGACAGAATCCGCCGCCATGGTACCAAACTACTAAGGGTTCTTGACCGGTTGCTCCGTTGGGCCACCACGCTCTGCTTGTATTTATATACCCATCACGCATGGGAATGCAAATATCTTCAACATGGCCTTCCTTGAAATGTGGTTGCGCGAATGCCGCCTCTCTCTGTGCAGCATTTACAACACGACAGAACTCGTAGATATCTTGTGGTGGGATGAACTCGTCAGCACGACGACTGTTCCAGGCCTTATCGATCAGTGATTGCATTGAGTTATCTGGATGATTTTCAACCCACCTTTTCAAATTCCGGATCCATTTCAGACGTCCGGCTACCCACAAACTGAGAACAAGTTCTACTTGCTTGCAATGAGCAATATGTAGAGGATTAGGTGAATCTACAGAACCGGATCAGAAATATATAGTGGTTGTCGCTTGGGCGGATGGACTAAAAAGACGTCGGCTCCTATTCTACCGAATACAAGCCGCCTTCCGCGTCTAGCATAACCTCATGCATGCACCTGTCGTTCATTTCACCTTGATACAACAGGGCGCTCTAGATACTCTAAATCAACATTCTCTTACCATCCATCATCACCCGCTTGCAGTTTGGGTACCACGATGCGCCAGCAGTCGTAATAGGACAGAGCGCTCTACGCATTTCATGGAACTTGAAAGCAACGAGAAGGACAGGTTAGACCGCCCATCAGTTGAAAGTCCGAACGATGAGTGGCGATACGCCTATATGATCAATGCGTCTGAATCTTAGCTCCGCCCCCGAGACCACCACGTCTGTAACATTAACAGATGGCTTAAAGTATAGAGAAGTAGTCCATAAGCATAGTAGTAAGAATATACAAGTGTAAATAGTGTAAACTAACTTTATAATAGATTAGAAGCATCACCAGGGGGCAGGCGTGTCTTCTAAACTCTGATATTTCCACTAGTGGCGCGTACTGCTCCAGGGCTTACATGGCCATGAGATCAGTAGCGACTAACTCGATGTGGAGGGTATTGGAGCTACAGCGCGGTGGAGGGTTGGGATCTGCGGCGCCGCCATAGCGGGACATATATAAAGCTCGTGGTTCAGGAATGTGAGCTAGAGAAAGATCCCGATCGACGATTGCACCGCAATCCATACCACTCTTCAAATTCTTCCAGACCTGATACTCCTACTTCCTCTAGGTATTAGGGGGGTCGGCACCTACATCCCACCACCCTTCATTCCAATTCCTCGAAGTAAAGTCGTTCTCCAGGGCCCTGATGAAGCCCAGTGGCTGATTACTGTCTTCAAAGTTGGAGGGAAATTCCGAAAAGGATGCGAAGGCCGACATGTCGAAGTCAGGCATAATATGGGCCGTAACTCCTGTAGCATCACCCCCATGCCCCACTTTGCGCCGCTCGTCCTGAATCGTTCTTGAGACTTTGTTCAACGCATTGATGGTTCTTGCGAATGGCACAAAGTCGCTTCGTAGAGCAGATGCTTCTGCCATGGTCGCGCCAACTCTTTCTAAAAGCTGGATGTCTTGCTCGCAGTCGTCTGGGTTGGCACACGCCAAGATATGCTCATATAGCGAGAAGACTGCGCAGAATGGGTAGAAGGTTATGAAGCTGGAGCGCGGTTAGGTTAGTATGAGGGCCCGCATACACCATTTGAAGATGGCACTGGACGTACTAAAAATATATAGACTGGGCTGTATCCGCAGGTGCCGAACCGATGGTAAAGTCTACAGTGATCTGAGAGACCTTTCGAGCCGCGCGAAGTGTGATAGCATCGACAGGACTTGAATTTGGTACCGATTTGATCAGTCGCTTCATTCCTATGACGATGGCATAGATGTTCATGACATGATCTGCGATGAGATAGCGGAGGGTTTGCGGCACGTCGTTGTCTATTATGATTGACTCCATCTTCCACTCTGCAATTAGGTCCTCAAGCTTTATGCAGAATTCGTCGACCTGTTGCTGAATCCCTCCGTCTCGCTCGTGGGAAAGATTGTTGTCGACCTCATTAAGCATTTCTGCTGTCATCGTTGTGTACCTGACCCACACCACTAACAGCATAGCCTGAGAAGCGGATGGATGCATGTTCCCGGGACGAAAAACGGCTGGTGGTCGAACCTTGTTCGGTGCCCATCTAACCTTTGCCAATGTCAATGTAATCCAGTGCCAATCAAAATAAAGTTGCAAGGAAGGAGCTCAACGGTTGCAGGAGCTGCACCTCAGTTGTGTGATAGGAACGGAAAGGTGTGACGACAGGGATTTCTGTGGGAGTTAACGTACCACCGTAGGTCTGCCATATACTAGGCGATATAATGCATCAATGGAGAGAATGTGCCAGTACAAAAATCGTTGGGTATTCCTTTTATCCTCCTCTTCGAACGTCTTAGCTGGTGTGACATCTACTATGTCAATCTCCCTAGCCTTGATATAATGGCATGCCTTGCAGTGGAACTTCCATGAAAGCTCGTAATCATTGTTGACGATTGCTGTCCAGGCCGTCAATGCAGCCGTGTGGCCGTCCATATCTGTGTCGGCCGAGGCGTTGAGCCAGGCTGGCACAGATTCCAACAGCTTTAGATACATGCTTTGAGCAACAGGATCTCCAGGGCCGCGTATTTGATGGAGGCCATAGTACAAGGCATTGTAATACATAACGTACACAGCTGGATCGACCTTGACATAACTTGACTTGGTAATGTTAGGCAGTACACAGAGGAGATCGGTATCGAAAGTTATGGCGAATGTTTCCGGTACGACCATATTGCCCATGAGCTGGACGAACGCATCGATGCTTGCTTTTACTTCTTCGGGGGGAAGGTCAAAGTCAGCTTCACGGCTATGCGTCCGTATTCGAAGCCTGCCTAAATCTTCGAGGGCCTCGTTGAGAGACAACATCGCGTCGTCTATCCGTGGCGTTGGCGTGCTAATAGGGGTTTCCTGACTCTGCAAATTACGCCTGACGTCCGAGGCCATGCGGTATACCCATGCTATAGTGCGTTAGTACTTATGTAAAGCGCCCACAATACTTGACTCCTTCCTAGAACTTAAATACATCGTGTCACAATTATCCCTATGTTATAGGCGGCAAAAAGTCTAGGTATCTTTAGTACCTTGAAATATACCAAAGAAATCCATGATCAGTGGACAGGGCTGGCCCGATCGTCGAGGGTTTAGTACTTGCATTGAACGACACGAAGTACTACAGAGTCTTGTGATCCCATGTAGTCGTTGGCATAATACAATAGATGTGATTATGCTACACATAAGAAGACACTTACATTCTTGACCATCGCTAGTCATCAACGACGCCGCGGGAGAGAGTATTTGATCTATGCCAGTGGTTGCTACAGACGGCGCTTTAGATCTGGATATCGGTGAGGTTGTAAGCCTACTCCATTAGCTAGTTGCAAGTGGGGCTTAAAGTGCTGCTTAAAGTGCTGCGCGAGTACAAAGGCTTACGGAGAGAATTCAGTGGCAGGACGGCTTATGCGATTCTCCAGCAGCTCAAGTCGTTCACTTAAGTGTTGCACTGACCCACGCTGTAGCGTCGCCCTTGATCTTTGACGCCTTTCACCGTACTGGCATTCTGTCTTTGCGGTGGTGCATTGGTTGCAGACCGGCTCAATTCTATCACATTTGATCTGGCATCGTTAGGAGTTGGTTCCAGCACAATTGATCCAAAGGAGGAAGTAGCGAGCACTGTGTCACTGTGTGATAGGCTGAAGTCCTCTCAGTATATCCAAGCACCAGAGCAGCATGTCTCTAGATTAAAAGCATACCCGCAGATATTACGCGTACCTTTTTCCGCTTGCACCGCATGCACTGGGTCAATGATCAGCACCACGTTGTCGGATACAGAATTTGGGTACGGTACAGCAATTTTCATGGTGACTCCTCAAGAGTGTCCCGGATTAATGTCTTTTTCGCCTGCGAAAAGGTTACAGTTGCCCACGTTGTAGACGAAAGTTGGCTGCTGAATCGAGATTGAGTCCGGGAGTACAGATGGCCGAAGTTGCGGGAGTTATACGTGCACTTAAAGGCATGTCGTATTCGCATCCGGAGAGAGCCATACCTAGTGTGAAGGTTTATGTGGAGACTCCCCGGACTCCGGACTCCGGACTCCGGATTTCCAGAAAGTCCGGACGCACGAGCATTTATTTGGTACCAGCTTACGGACATTCGGTCGGGAAAGGAGATACAGCTCTGAACGACATGGCCAAGCTGTGGGGCTCATGCACATAAGCCGCCCAGCGAAGGCTGTACATCAGAATTTGGACATCGCAATGTCAGCATGCCAAGTTGGTTGTGGGTGCTGGACATTCGGGGTTGAAAGACTCCCGAACGAACGGGTTCTCTACAAATGAGCGAAGATGAGAAGCTTTAAAACGATGCGGCTGCTGCAAAGTTCCACCCGCCATTGAAGACAATCTAGACAAGTTCAGCATGTCCGCTACGCTAGGTGCTCCAGAGGAGAAGGTCCATCGCGACGCTCCAACCACTGTCCACACCAACAGCCATTCGGACTCGAGTTCAGAATACGGCAACACAGACGAGATCAAACAAGAGAGGCAACATGACCAAGAAGTTCTCGGCCTTGTCCGAAAGTTCACATCGCAGACAGAACGACACCACCTTGGATCACCATTTACAGCTGATGAGAGCAGCCATTTAAACCCTAAGAGTGACCGATTTCAAGCCAGGGACTGGGCTAAGGCGTTCTGCGACTTGCGCTACACCAGCCAAGAAGCCATTCCTCGCATTGCTGGTATTGCCTTCCGAGATCTCAATGTTTGGGGCAAAGGATCTCCGACAGATTTTCAGTCGACCGTAGGCAACTACATTTTAAAGCTGCCATCATTGTTCGGACGCGGTACTCAGAAAATTGAGATCTTGCGAGACCTAGATGGACTGCTACTTCCTGGCGAGCAGCTATGCGTCCTAGGCCCACCTGGGTATTTCATTCGTCTTTTATTATCTTACCAAATCACTAATATCTGGCAGATCTGGTTGCTCTACAATGCTAAAGACGATTGCTGGCGAGACTCATGGCTTTCATGTCAGCCCAGAGTCATACCTAAACTACCAAGGTATTCCAGCTGAGAAGATGAGCACCGAGTTTAGGGGCGAAGCCATCTACACAGCGGAGGTAGATGCGCATTTTGCTGAATTGAGTGTTGGGGACACGCTGTATTTTGCTGCTTTGGCTCGTGCCCCTCGTCTGATACCTGGTGGTGTTAGTCGAACATCCTACGCTGAACATCTCCGTGATGTACGCTGCCCATTCTCTCTTCCTATTCTATACTAACTAATTGTAGGTCATCATGGCGATGTTCGGTCTGAGCCACACTGTGAACACGAAAGTGGGTAACGATTTTGTACGAGGTGTTAGCGGAGGCGAACGCAAGAGGGTGACAATTGCCGAAGCTGCTCTAAGCTTTGCCCCGTTGCAATGCTGGGATAACTCCACGCGTGGCCTCGACTCAGCAAATGCGGTCGAGTTTTGCAAGACATTACGTACACAATGCGATGTTTTCAACGCCTCTACTTGTGTTGCCATCTACCAGGCGCCACAGGCTGCTTATGAGGTTCGTTCTAGCGGATAAATATTGGAAGCAAGCTAAGATTCAACAGGTCTTCGACAAGGTAACTGTCCTATATGAGGGCCGACAGATCTTCTTTGGTCCTGCGAACGACGCGCGCAGCTATTTTGAGCGCCTTGGTTTCGAGTGTCCTGCGTCACAAACCACTCCGGATTTTTTAACTTCGATGACCTCGCCATCCGAACGCCGGATCAAGGAGGGCTATGAAAACACAACACCAGGGACTTCGGACGACTTTGCTCGGTGTTGGAAAGAAAGCTCTGAAAGGCAACGTCTACTCCAGGAAATCGAGAAGTACAACCAGGATCATCCAGTCGGCGGAGACAACCTCGAAAAATTCGCTGAAGCAAGAATATGCGAGAAGTCCCAAAAGCAACGAGGGAAATCGCCATACACTCTTTCATATTGGGGACAGATAAGTCTTTGCATGTGGCGCGACATCCAGAAAGTCAAGAACGACCCTTCCATACCATTGGCTATGATAACGATAAACTTCTTTGAAGCCCTCATCATTTCAAGCATATTCTACAATCTAAAAGAAGCAACTGAATCTTTCTTTATGCGCGGGGGTGTTATCTTCATGATGGTTAGTATTCCAAACTCGCATTGCCTTTACGCAGGTCATTTAATCCCTACCAGGGCATCACTAACTATCACACTAGGTCCTCCTTAACGCATTTGGGAGCATGATAGAAATATTTTCTCTTTATGCGAAGCGAACAATTGTTGAGAAGGTAAAAACGCACCTCAGTTTCGTCGAATACACTACTAATGTAATACTAGCACAACCGATACGCTCTGTACCACCCAAGTGCCGAAGCATTCTCTTCAATGATAGTGGATATGCCATACAAGATCGCGAATTCGCTTATCGTCAACTCTACTCTATATTTCATGGCAAATCTACGCCGTGAACCAGGTCCCTTCTTTTTCTTCTTGCTGGTTGCCTTTACTATGAATCTATCAATGAGCATGTTTTTTCGTCTTTTTGCCTCGATGACGAAGACCATCGCACAAGCTCTAGCTCCAAGTTCGATTATCCTTATATTACTCGTTTTGTATACTGGATTCGCTATTCCTGTTCAATATATGAGAGGGTATGTATCCTACCACCCCCCCGGCTGCAACTGACGTGGAAATATGGCTTATCCATAACCTCACAAACCATCTTCTGATCAAACCTTTACTAATTGCTGCAGATGGGCGAGCTGGATTCGTTGGGTCAACCCAATTTCCTACGGATTTGAAAGCGTAATGGTCAATGAGTTCAACGGACGTCAATTTGAATGCTCCGCATTTGTTCCAAGCGGCCCATCGTACGAGAATATTACCGCCTATCAGAGAGCATGTGCTGTCCAGGGCTCTCAGCCTGGAGCCGACTTTGTCAGTGGTACCGCATTTGTTGAGACTGCCTTTCGGTACCAGAATGGGAACCGATGGCGCAATTACGGCATTATCGTTGTTTTCACATTTGCTTTATTTGTCGCTCATCTCGTGATGAGTGAACTTGTTGCCTCGGAGCGATCAAAGGGCGAAGTTCTTGTCTTCCAACGATCTAGCATGAAGACGAAGAGAAAGCGAGACACCGGAGATGAAGAGACTGGCAGCGCGTCTGCTCACGATGGTGAGAAGATCAGCAACAACGATTGCCCAGAGCAAAACGTAGAAAAGCAGGTATCGATATTTCATTGGGAAAAGGCGAACTACGAAATTCAAATCAAGGGCGAGACTCGTACAATCCTAGATTCTGTTGATGGCTGGATCAAGCCAGGGACTCTAACAGCACTCATGGTGAGCTTCATTATGCTGCAAAGTGTAGGGTAGATGCTAATTCACTTGCAGGGTGTGTCAGGTGCAGGCAAAACCACATTGCTCGACGTTCTTGCTAGTCGAACTACTATGGGTGTGATATCTGGAAACATGCTAGTAGACGGACGAGAGCGGGATGAGTCTTTCCAAAGAAAAACTGGCTACGTTATGCAGCAAGACATCCATTTAGAGACTACCACAGTGCGCGAGGCACTTGAATTCTCGGCTCTTCTACGACAGCCACCGGAATATAACCGCAAGGAGAGGCTGTCATATGTCAACCATGTCATCAGCTTGTTGGATATGGAACAGTATGCAGACGCTGTTGTTGGTGTGCCTGGATCAGGTCTGAACGTAGAGCGTAAGTAACTTGTCACACAGTTGTTCTACCATTACAAGCTAATCGCCCACAGAACGCAAACGCCTAACTATTGGCGTCGAACTTGCAGCCCGCCCCAAGCTCCTCCTTTTCCTTGACGAACCGACATCTGGTCTCGACAGTCAAACCTCTTGGTCAATTTGTGACTTGATGGAAAAGCTTACTCGAAACGGCCAGGCTATCTTGTGCACAGTCCATCAGCCATCATCGCTTCTCTTCCAACGCTTTGATCGACTGCTGCTTCTTGCTAAAGGCGGTCGTACTGTCTACTTTGGTGACGTTGGTCGCAATTCCACGGTACTCCTCGACTATTTCGCTCGCAATGGTGCTCCAGAATGCCCTGCTGGTGCCAACCCCGCCGAGTATATGCTTGAGGCGATTGGTGCAGCCCCTGGGGCTCAGACATCCATCGATTGGTCTGTAGTCTGGAAGGAGAGCAAAGAGTACGCCGATGTGCAAACAGAGCTTGTCAGACTACGAGGCCTCGCCAGCGAACCCTCCGCTGCCATAGACTCACCCATTGAAGGCCATCAAGCATTCGCAGCATCCTTCATAAACCAGCTACTAGCTGTCACTCTCCGCTGTGCCCAACAATACTGGAGAACACCGTCTTATATCTACTCAAAAGCCATCCTAACCATCGGTTGCTCCCTCTTGATTGGATTCTCGTTTTTCAAGGGTGAGAACACTATGCAAGGACTTCAGAACCAGATGTTTAGCGTCTTCATTTTTATTTTCGTCCTCATCCAGGTGTTATTCCAGATCATGCCCATGTTCGTTAGTCAAAGAACGCTTTACGAGGCCCGGGAACGACAGTCAAAGACATATGCCTGGCAAGCGTTTGTATTCTCCAATATTGCGGTAGAGATGGCTTGGAATGCTGTAAGTTATATCTAAAAATCGCTTGAAGGTTGTTTGCTTACATTGAACCTAGTTCATGGCGGTTTTCTGCTTTCTTGTCTGGTACTATCCAGTTGGCTTTTACCGCAATGCTGAGTGGACCGACTCCGTAAACATCCGTGCCTTCCAGACACTCATGGTTATTGTTTCTGCATTCCTCTATTCAAGTTCACTGGCACATATGATTGTTGCTGGTATGCCAAATGAAGAAACTGCGGGCGCTGTCGCGACGCTGGCTTCAATCATGCTGTACGCTTTTTGCGGTATCCTGGTAGGGCCGACGGGCTTACCACGGTTCTGGATATTTATGTATCGGGTAAGTTGTAACATATACGGGCTTGAGCAAGCATGCACTAACATGATATCAGGCGAACCCGTTTACATATCTTGTCTCGAGCTTCATGTCATCAACACTGGGACAAGCGCCAGTCTCCTGCGACGACACCGAGTTCCAGACCTTTTTCTCACCAGCAGCTGAGACCTGTGAGGTTTACATGCGAGACTACATCTCAACTGCGGGCGGTTTTCTTCGCGATCCTGGGGCTACCGACCAGTGTAGTTATTGCCAGATGGACAGCACCAACCAATATCTGGAGCGCATAAATGTTGATTGGGATGCCCGCTGGAGAGACTTTGGTCTGATGTGGGTATATATCGCATTTAATGTTGCCGCTGCGGTGTCTTTGTACTGGATTTTCCGCGTGCCGAAGGGGAAGAAGAAGGCGTAGAGGTCCTGAAGGTGTTTAGGACCTCTCAGGATCTCCTTCAGCTCTATCTACAGTAATCTATAACATAAATTCTCGTGGTCACTTGGGGTTATAATTAATAGGCCACTTACTTAGAGACAGACTAAAGACATAAATTCCTTTTGTTTAAATAGTTGGAATAAATAATTAATTATTCACAAATATTTTCATATTTCGGGCATGTCGAGCAGTTCCATAAGTTCTTCTCCGCATATTGATGAAATATGGTGATTGTACAAGCTGCTATCATTAATGAAAGAGATCGATGGGGGTGCTTGGGTGCTACAAATCCTAAACCAGTCCGCATTCTGGTGCCGTCGAGGCTATGTTGAGAGATGCCTACAAGCTACGTAGTAGCGCTTCGCCGGTCTGCGGGCTAACTTTCTGAATGAATCTTATGCTGGTTCACTAGGGAAAGCAGACGGGTTCTGGCAATTCAAGAACTTATTGACTTTGGTCACTGACTTTACTACCACGGAGTAGCTCTTGGAGCACTACTACGGTGTGGTGCATTGTGAGGGCGGCCATTTTACATGGGTCATTCCAGACTCGGTGCCTCCTAGGGACATCATCCGGCCGATAGAGACACAGACCCAAGCTGGGGTCGCGGGGGATTATAGGAATTATGCCCTTCTCCCCGTACCGAACCTGATGTTCACAGTCAATCCTCCAACAGGTTCGCTCAAACTCGTTTTACGATTAGGATAATAGAGGGGTCTTCTGGCTAACTAGCATTTAAAGGGGTAGTGAAGGAAATATATTTTATTATTAACTCTTAACTCATTTGTCCTCTTTAGTAAAGAAATTGAAATAAAGCAAAAATTATGTCTAACTATTTTTCTTTTGCACCACCTCCCTCCTTTTCCCGAGTCACTTACCACTTCGAACCCGGTTACATCGCCAAACACACTTACGACACCCAGTATTAACCTACGACTTTAACGTATTAGATGAGACGCTGCTATCCTGTCGCTCGAGATCCTCCTTCTCCGCCGCGGCCAGCCTTTCCTTCCTCCTAGCCCACCAGTAAAAGCCATACCAAGTCACAAACGTCACCAGTATGAACGGCACTGTAACCATGGCAAACCATTTCAGCGCGGCCAATTGGTAATCTTCTACATTATCTTTGAATTGGATGATGTCGGTGCTCATGATGGTCTGGATGAGGAGATACTTCAGATTAGCAACCTCGTCAGGCTTGTCCTTAACAATATGTATTCCTGGAGAAGGGTAAAGCTTACGGATATGAATGTCCCTGGCAGGAAGAAGAGGGTTACTAGTGTGATAATCTTCATGGAGACGGTCTCCTGTTGTGTTTTTCTTGAAATTTCGAACATGGCGTCGGTGATCTTTTCCATACGGTCAGTGGAGAGTTGGGCGCGCTTGGCGTATATTCTGCTCGTTTCGACAGCGCGCTTATTTGATATTTCATAGAGCTGGTCTCTTGTTAGTGTTTTGTTCCATGTATAAATAAATTGCATATTTACTAGATTTTTCCTATTCGAAAGCAGGCCAAGCAGAATCTGCGTCGTCGACCTCTGTCTTTCCAAGTCGGTGATGATGCCTTTGATTCTCTTTTCAAAGTTTCTAAAAGCTTCTTGGCATCCGGACTTGAGCTCACTAGGGCAGTCATCCGAGCTTAGCACCAATCTGTAGTGCTCATATAGCTCTCTAAGGATGTCGATATTAGCGGCAAGGACTGGCCCGATCTCGTTCGCCTTTTCCTCGAGATGTTGCACGAGCTGCAGATCCTTCAACTTAAAATCTTGCTCTTCTTCTTGGTGGGCTTGCTTTTCTTTTGGCACTGAGCCTGGCATTCCGGGCGGAAGCACGGGCGGTGGAAGTGGTCCCTGCGGGGGTGGCGGCCCTTCTGCCATTGGGAATGGTGGCCGAACTGGTATATTTGCAAGTGGAGACCCGAGATCGGAGTTTGACTTTTTATGCTTTCTTGAGAATGAGTTCTTAACAGCTGTCGCCACTCTATTAGCTGTTGAAGGCCTGGTATTTGCTATAGTATTACGGCGGATTGGCGATCCGTATATACTTGGTTCTCTATCGTTTATGATTGCTGTTGCCCGCCGAGTTGCAGCATGAAGACGCTGTTCAAAGAAGTTCAGATACCAGCGCCACTCTTCACAGCACCAATCTGCAAGTACAAGATGGGTTGCTAACGAAGTGGCAAATGCTTCGCAGTTAGATCCAAAGCGCTTGAGATCTGAAGTCCCAACAGAATCGTTAGCAGTTGAATCTTGGATCCGTTTTTTTATGAGAGGGCTGCCCTTGACCATAATCCATAATGCCTTCCCATTCTCCACGTCGAAAGAGTGGTAGACCGCTGTTTGACGAATTGACCAGGGCCAGTGAGCATCTATCGACCGCTCAACAGATTTGAGGTTATAGCATAACCTAACTTCTCGTCCTGATCGACCTAGTTCAGAAATGACTAGTCTTGTCGCGGTCCTCGACAGTCTAGTCTCTTCGCGGAGGCTGCTAAAATGAAAGTCCTCTGGATACTCCTGCACCCCAAAAGGGAACATAAAGTCCAGGAAAGAAACCATTACTTGATGGTGTGTTAGTGCCGCTATGAGCATTTTACAGCTGATATCAAGGTGAGCACGGGAGTGAGCAGCAGTGAGAAATCTAAGTGTCTCATTTCAGCAAATATGCTCAGCGAGGGTCTGATTTGACATACAAAAATCTGGACCGTGGATCCTTCCGGCGGTGTAATGGTGCCCCCTCTAACCTGCCTTTCAGTTCAAATACGCTGGCTGCACAAGAGTGCTGGAATTCTCTTTCTTTATTAGTTATAGCTTCATTTCCATTTGTGCGAATGCACCACCTTTAGCATAATCGTCATATTCAAGCATGTCAAGAGCATCCCATCCGTCTTTACAAAACAAAGACGGCCCCCTTTTTTCTAGCCGATTCTTGTATGATTCCAATTGATGTTGAGGTGTTGTTTGATGCACGATGTTGTATGGAAATTTTGATGCCTGTGAGCATGATTTGTCGAGCAATTCGAAGTCGGATGGGCTGGCCATGATTTCGGATAATGTTGCTACTGAATACACTGCAAGTGATTACTTTACGACTGGAATTCGTCACAATGACAAGATATTGGGATTAACTAAAGCGTAAACTCATTATATACATATCATCGTCTCGGGGGTCGGATAGTACAAGGCCGCGCAAGGCTGGCGCAATTCGGTGGCTGAGGGGCCCATGACTGCAACCAGGCTTTCGCCTAGGCACTATTTCACCACTCCTTAATGTAACACTTGCCCGCCAACCCGTACAGTCGGTGCGTAAAGGGCAATTATAAAGCCCGTGCTAATAATCCCCGTGGCGCCCTAAAACCCCAAACATATTGATGTTCATCCCGTGCCTCCAATGGTCAGATCGCGATCTCGACCATGATTAGGTCGATGTCGATGGCAGCCGCTTTGCAAAGAGCCTGTCACGCTCCGTCTACCCCAACGGTCAGCCGCAATCGCTTGCCAGGGTACATCAGAGCCTTCTAAACTCGGCAAATCATACCTGCTCCAGAGGTCTTGGAATCCAGAAGGTATACTGGTCGTTCACTATCTATCCAAATAATTGGTAACTATTCAATCGCCTCAGTCGAGGACTTACTTTGGTAAAAAAGACGTAATTTCCAAAGAGGGACTTCAAGAATTCGTTCACGATCTCTTCAGTAAGGTGATAGGCTGGGATTGTGTGCCACGCCGCGTTATTCCAATCCATTTGCGCGAGGCTCGCTGCCCGAGCTAGGGTTTCAGATGGCGATGCAGAAGGCTTTAGCAACTAGTGATCGAGGTAGTCTTTATTAATAGGAATAATATTTATTTAGTATTAACTCCTAGAGTTTCTCTTAAAGAGAATCTTTATAATAGAGCTAAAGATAAGAATATTAATAGCTATATATTAGAAGACTTAGACTTTACTAGTAATAGCTTTATTCCTTTAGGCTTAATACTAGGGTCTATAGATAGTATTCTAAATAATAACTTTAATACTCTTATAAGACTTATAAAGCAAAGTAATATTAATATTACTATTTTCTTAGATGAAATTCATTCTTTAATACTAGAGTCTAACTTTAGACCTATATTAAAGTATATTAATAGTCTATTAAAGTTTAATATTCCTTTAGTCTTTATAAGTGCTACTTTACCTAGCTCTTTACTAGGATTATTAAATAAAGACTTCTATTTAGAATCTAAAGATAATATTATTATTAAAGGTTCTTTAAATAGAGAAGATATTAGCTATAATATAGCTTATATTAATCCTAAGCTAGATCTTAAAGATAATATTATTAATATTATTAATATCTTTAAGTCTAAGGGTTTAAATGCTAAACAAAAGGCATTAGTCTTTATTAATAATACTAATAAAGGACTAGCTCTAAGTAAAGATCTTAATATAGACTTTTATTATAGTAATAATCCTAATAAAGATTCTATATTAAAGACTTTCTTAGAACTTAATACTAAGAGCTTAGTAATTCTTACTACTAGTGCTTTAAGTATAGGAATAGACTTTAATATTATTACTTATACTTTACACTTAGACCCTTTACATAGTTTAATAGACTATATACAAGAGTCTAGTAGAATAAGAAACAAAGGTTATTCTTATATTCTTACTAGTACTAAGCCTACTTCTAGTATTAGCTCTTCTAACTCTTTAAGACTAGTAGAGAATAATATTACTAGCGTAGAAGAGTTTAAAGCTTTAGATAAAGCTTATATTAATATATTTCTTAAAGAGACTAAGTGTCTTAAAGAAGTTATTAATAAATTTCTAGATCCTAGTACTACTTACTTAGAGTGTAATTTAAGTAAAGAACTAGGTTGTTCTCTTTGCTTTATTAGAAAAGAAAAGTTAGCTTCTAAATCTCTTTTAGAAGAAGATAATTTAAAGACTATAAATCTAGGGCTAGTTAGGCTAGAAGAAAAGCTAGTTAATCTAGAATATAGTCTTTGTTTTATTTGCTTATTAGAAGGTAATCTAACTAGTAGTTTTAAACATTCTACTACTAGTTGTCCTTATAAGCTAAGCTATACTTATAAAGAACAAAG
>LMYD01000699.1:0-57233 GCA_001630595.1 Pseudogymnoascus sp. BL308
AGATAACGCAGTAGTAGAGGGCAGTGCGACGGGGGGGGTTGTACCAGGGGACAGCGAGGGAGTCAGAGACTTCCTCCTCAGAGGGGGGGAGGGAAGGTGTCGATGCGTCAGTTGGTGGGGCGTGCGGGGTTGATGGGGAACCGGAGAGGAGACCGGGGAGGGTATAGCGAATGCCGTTTAGGACGGCGAATTCCTCGTCGCGTTTGACGAGGGCTTCGGATTCGACGTGGTGGTGGGGGTGGGCAGGAGTTTCGCGGGCGAAGAGGTGGGAGGGCGACGAGAGGTTAGGGGCTGAGGAGGGGTGCGAAGTCCCGAGGAGGGCGTCAAGAGAGTAGGTCATACCCTTCACTTGCTCAACTTCGCCGCCGTCGATGAGGCCGAAGGAGAGGACGCGGCCATCGGCGGGAGAGAGGAGGGCAGAGGGATTAGGGTCTAGGGGTCGTACGCCAGGGCGGAGGGTGCGCGAGAAGAAGGCCGCGAGGTTGGGATAGGCGTGTAGATCGGGTTCGGAGACTTCGGAGAGGCTAGAGGGGTTAGCTGGAATGTGGCTTTCAGGGGAGATGGGGAGAAACGTACTTAACGCCGAAGATCCAGGAGTATAGTTTGAAGCCGGGGACACGGAGATAGTAGGGAATGACGAGCTCGTTGAAGCGGCCCCAGAGGCGTGACATCGCTTTCAGGGGGAGGGTCGACATGACTTGGACTTGCCTATGCCGGACGTTAGTCTGCTGGAGAGGCCATCGAGGGGGTTTATGGAATCTGCGTACCAAGGACCAGTGGGCCGTATCCTTTTCCTCCTATATGGCTTCTCTCCCTCTTCTTTCTCACGTATCGCCTTCTTCTCCCTTTCATTGACCTTGTACAGTTGGGCCAAACCAAGGAAGCCAATCCCCAGTGCTGCAGGTATGGGATACCATCTAATCTTTGTATCCCTCAGTGCCCTCCCCAACCTCCTGTGGAAGGGTTCGCCCTGCTCCTGTTTCCTCCTTCCCCCCTTGCCTGTCGAAAATGGTCGCTTCCCAGGTTGGTGCCCGCGACCGCGAGGCCCGCTATACCCGTTATGATCCATATGAGCGAACCTGTTCGATTGCTGCTGGTATCTATATTGGGGGCGTTGATGTGATGTTCTCAGGAGACACGTCGACGGCGACGACGACGCCTTGAGAGTGCGTGGGGCGCGCATTGTTGGGGTTGTGACAATTAATTTTAAATTTGACGCCCGCGGTTATGCCACTGAGGCTTGTGAAGAGGGTCGGAGGAAGCTATGACGATTTTGTCGCTGCCGGCGCGGCGCGACTCGCTTGCCGGAGGACGCGGCCGATGGGAAGGCTACGTGGAACCATCGTAGGGAAGGCGCTACCTGGATGAATAAATTCGATCCAATGCATTTCTTTTAATTATCATGAGCGCCTGCTTTGAATAGTTAGGATTGACTATTTCGAAAGGCTCCAGCGCCAGCGAGGCCTGAGGGACTTCTCATAACAAACCGTCGTCGCTCTTGAGAATTACGGCTCTGACCTTCGCTTTATCATCCGCTTCATAATCAACATGGCGACCACGATAGCTGCCAACAATGATGCGCCAGCGCAGCAGACCTTTACCCTTCATATAATCTCGCCATCGTTGGGGTCCCATCTCCCATTCTCTTTCCCAAACCTTCCGACTGCTACAACGGTCCAACAACTGAAGGCCAAGATCCGTGAGAGGGTCCAGACGAAGCCGCATAATGACCACCAGAGGCTCATCCACAGAGGCCGCCAATTGACGGAAGCAGAAACGATGGCAGATATCTTTGGGCGAGAGACAGTATGTATATCCATCCATTATCATACATCCCCATGCTAACTTATCCGTAGCTGAGCAACGAAGATTCCCAGTCGTTACATTTAGTCTTACGCCCACCCGCGCAAGATCCTCCACCTTATATTCCAACTTCCCAACCACGCACAGCCCAACAGAACAGTCAAACACAATCGCAATCGGCGCCTTCCCGGACTGATAACCCTCCGCTTTCGTCTCAAGGGTCCCAGCAGACGTTTCCTGCTCCGCACGCTCCTGCCCCAGATGGCCCAACAGAAACTGTCACTCACCAGCCTGCATCCACGAGCCCGGCAATGGTGTACATACTCTCCACGCCTAGTGGGCCCCAGGCCCTTCTCATAAACAATGCGTCCTCTTACTACACTCCGCTCCCGGCAGCGACTGCTGGTCTGCCGCACATCCACGCTGGCCATACCCCTCATCAGACTGGACAACCAATCTACCAACCTCAGCACTTCCAGCCCCAACCCCGACCTCACCCGCAAGCCCGCCGTCAAGCTCAACTGCAGGCCCAGCACCATGCAGCGCATCACCACGCAGCGCAACACCACGCAGCGCAGCCCGACGCCCCCGTGCTAATGGGCCACCAGGGCAACCCCGCCGCTGCTGGCGCTCTCGCTGCCCAGCTCGCACCGCACATATGGCTCGTCATTCGCTTGATCGGCTTCGTCTGGTTCTTCACCTCCGGCAATACCAGCTGGTGGCGCTTTTGCATGATCACAGGTCTCAGCGTCGTCTTCTTCTTCATCAACACGGGCCTCATCAACTGGGCCCCAATCCGCCGCCACCTCGAGAACCTGATCCCTCTCGCCATGCCCGCAGTTAATCCTGGGGGCGCGGCAGCCGGGCAACCTGCTGCAGCTGGAGCTGGAGCTGGTACCGATGGCAGGGCTGGAGAACTGGATCCACAGCGCGTCGCGCAGCGGTTGGTACAGCAGCGTCAGCGTCAAAATGCGGGGTGGTTCATGTCGCAGGTGCGGAGGGTAGAGCACGCGACGCTACTGTTTTTGGCGAGCTTATGGCCTGGTGTTGGGGAGCGGCATGTTGCGGCGCGGGAGGAGGAGGATCAAGCGCGGAGGCGGAGGGAGGAGGCTGCTGAAGCGGAAAGAGTGGCGGCGGAGGAGGCGGCGCAGGAAGCGGCGCGAGAGGCAGCTGGAGAGGGGGCGGAGGTAGATGATAGCGGGGATGTCGGACAACCCGATAAGGTGACAGATGAGGGACGGAGCACAGCGAGGGAAATACTAGAGGCTCAGGGTGAAGAAAGCGGTGAAGTAAGCACAACGAAGGAGTTTCCGGAGACCCAGGGCGAAGGAAGTGTTAAAGGGGATGCCCCTGGGCAACCTTCTGGGTTGACGGGGGCATGATAGACGAGTCAACTTTTGATATATAACTTTGGGTTTATATTGTACGAATGACATGAGCGGCGTTAATAGCGTATTGTTTAACACGAATGCGCTGGGAGCAGGGTTTGCGGATGCATTAGAGCCGCTACAGCAGAATAGAAATTCAAATTTTTCATCAAATCTTTGTGTTTACCTACGTTTGAGACTGCTGATTGAGAATATCAGCCACATATAGAACCACAATGAGGTTATGGAAACGGAAGTCGAACCAGTCTATTGGGTGTAACAGAAGGTTAGCAGATTGCAGTGCAGATTGCACTGGCGGAAGTGGACAAACCAGCCAAAACACCAGAAGAATATTGAGGACAAGATTCGTCCTTCACATTTCCACAACTAGTACTTCTCACCTTCGCTAGTTTATGCTGTCGTCTTCCATTTTGCCAATTCTACGCTTCTTGTCACCGCTCCGCCTGTCACCAGCTCTGCGCTGTTATCGCCCTCGCCCTGTCACCCGCTTCCTGGCAGCATAGCCATCTTGACAGGCACAAACGTTGAAAGGCCCCCTTGTCTATTATTTTGTTGCCATATGAAGCCTTGGCCACGGAGGACAACCTAGCAAGATGGCTTCCACTGCTTTATCTTTGATGAACAGTTCTGCTTGGGAACCAGCACGATCTTAATAGTTTTCCCACAATCCAAGGCGTATTGAGTAGTATGTCCTACGCGGGGCGTGTTGCTATTATTATACTGAGATTGGATCGGAAAGGCTTACCTAACTGTGGATGAAAGAAGGCCATGGGCGAACGAACTATTATGGTTTCCACAATAAAGCATGCATCGGGGGCTGACTTCGAACCTTTGCATGTTAAGACTGATGAAGAACCAAAACCCCAACTTGTGAACAAAAAAAATGTGTATGTATTACTATCGTAGGCAAAGAAAGAGACATCCTGTCATCTTTCCCGCAGTCTCCCCAAACTCCAGTTATCGAGCTCGTCTATATAAAAATCCAACCCGCAAGCAAAACACCCCTTTCATCATACATACATTGTCGCCTTCCAGCAACTAAAATTATACTTACAGCCTCACCCTCCCACCCTGGTTCCCCCCACCAAACAGCCTGGTAACACTGCCCTGCCCCCGCGAGTGGCCTGGTTGCTCATTGCCACCCATCCATTTCGGCTTCTTGATGCCCTCGCTCAGCCCCTGCATCCAGTCCGGCGTCTCAATGGTATCGATGGTATTCCGAACTCGGTGGCCGAACGAGCCAAAGAATCCTTCATCCCCAGTCTCATTGGCGCGCGGCTGGACGCTGGAGTTTACCCTAGGCGGCGCTGTTGAGCGCGAGGCGCCCAGGTTGGAAGCTGCAATGGGAGGCCCGTTGCTGCTACTAGCGCCAGATTGCGGGTTACGCAAGTGTGCGATTGAAGCGCTGCCGCCAATTTCGCGCTCAATCAGGTCTCTGCCTTCGCGCCAGCCGCCGGTGCCGTAGCCGGTGACGTTCTCCTCGTCGTCGCTTTCGTCGTCGAGACTGAATCCGAGCATCCTCTTCGCCTTCCCGTAGAAATTAAACAGAGCTGCGGAAACCGGGACCAAAATAAATATAGGGAAAAGGTAGTCGAAGCCTTTGCCCAGGGGCGTCAGGTTGATGAGCTTGCCGAGGAACTTGTAGAATATCGTCTTTTCGAAGACGTCGGGGTCAAGGAAGGTCATAAAATTGTAGGACAGAGGCACGGAGAGCCTGGCTACTTGCATGGCGTACCAGAATGCCGACTCGTATCCTGTATTGCGCCTTACGAGGGCACGACCGCGCCATACCTTGACTTCGGTCATGGATGTTAGAGCTGCCGCGCACATGTAGAAAATCCACAACGCTGCAATCATTTGGCCCGGGAACCCGATCTGGCCGCGATCGCTGTTGGGATGGTGAACCACGGTCCGTGCTATGACCGAGAGGTTCGAGTTGACTAGCTTGATGACTTCGGACCAGATAATGCATACTGAAGCCGCGGCCAAGAGGCCGCCTGAAAGGATTCTCATATATGGAACCATGTGGTAATAATATAAATAACGGGTATATGGCGTGAAGAGAGTGAGGCGCTCAAAGAACGATGCGCGGGGAGAAGATGCCCCAATCTCGAGCTTTTTGGAAGCCGCAGAGTCCAGGATGGCCTGGGTTGCGACGGAGTTTTGAACCAGTCTGTCCCATTCGTCCATATATCGGATTCGCTTATGACGGGCTCTGGTAAGAGATCTTGTAAGATCCGCAAGGTAGTTCTCTGTTATAACCGTCGGCACGGATACTGCTGGTATCGACATTCGCCGCGACGTCGTCCTCGGACGTGACTCTGGCAAGTTGCAGAGCTCTCCAAGTTCTTCGATCCATTCCTGGAAATGCATTGCAGTTCCGGATTTCCTTTGGCTCAGCAACGTAACCTGTGCTTCTAGCACCTCCAGCCTTTCAATGGAATCATCCATAGATTCGTGGACCTTAGGAGCCGAAGCTTGTATGCGTCGTAAACTCTCACTAATGTTCGCTTTGCGGAACAACGATCGAGGAATCGCGACCAATCCATGGCCCATAAGGTAAATGGCAAGAATTAAACCCCACACATACGCCAGTGCCATTATAAGACCCTTCAGCGAAGTCGGCGTCACACCGGCCGATATGAAGACGTAGATCAGACCGAGGATGCCGGAACCGAAGACCATGGCCTGGTATTTGGCGTTTGCGCGCAGGGAGTACATGAGTTTCGCCTGGACGTCGCGGTGTCCGGCATCTGAGAATTCGGCGAGGATAGGGAGGATGAACCAGGTCAGGCCGAAGGTGAGCCAGTAGGTGATCCTCCAGGAGACGAGGAGGGTCCTCTCCTGGAGCCAGATTCCTCTTGTTCCATCGTCGGTGCCAGCATTCGATGCGAGATCTATCGGGACTAAGAATACTATGCTTGTCGGCAATGCTAAGGCGAAGAAAATAGGGACGAGTATGTAGGCTGGTGTAGTTCGTAGAGGGAGGTAGTATCGCAATACCAAGATGACGGCGAGCGATATGACGATGAGGCAGATGCCCGCGAAGATCTCCGAGCCGATGGGCGCTGAAGATAACAGCATCGTGTGTCCCGTTGCTTGTTATATCATTCGTATGTTCTGTCTAAGACCGCGGAGTACACATCGTATTTCAGGTTTGCGATGGGGGACAAATGCGGATATGATGGTCTTAAGGGGAGAGACTCGATGATGCGGCCCTCGCATGCGCTAAGCCTAATGTGGGGCCCTGCAGGCGGTGAAGCCCGGCACAATATTCGTTATCGGCACCCAGGAGCAGATGACAATTTGGCGCAAAATTACATCCAAGGTGGTAACGTGAGTGATATTATATTTTTCCACCGTAACTTTTCCATATATTCTCGTTTTTGAAGCTACAGCGATCTGCATTTGAGATCCAACACTTCACGCTCTCCGTTTCCAAAATACAGTTTGAGTGTCGCGCGGGGAAGCACAAGTCTATCACGAATCTTAGTGCTGACCACCCAAATTTGAATACATTTGAGTGCGCACGCAAATCAATGTTGACCGACAAGATCCGCCTTTCAGGGCCAGAAACTACAGATCCAGAAGACTATTTCGGGGAGTCACTCGGAGTAATTTTCACAGACGACATCACAAACCAGCATGGCGATCTTGACCACGGCGTAATCTACTTATCACCCCGCTTTGGCGAGATCAAACTCGAGCTGGCAGACCCCAAGGGCGATGATAACCGCAAACTCTTCTCCCACTTTCTATGGAACTCGGGACTCCAACTGGCTGAGTTCATCGAGGGGGGGGGAGACTGGGATGTGAAGGGAAAGAAAGTGCTCGAGGTGGGCGCGGGAACTGGTCTCTCTGGGCTGGTAGCGGCGAAGTCGGGGGCGCAAAGCGTCGTTATCACGGATTATCCGGCTCCGGAGGTCATTGCGAACATCAAGAAGAATGTCGCGGAGAACTTGCCAGAAGAAATGAGGATAGGAAGAGAAGGAAACCCAGCAACCTGCCTTGTGGAAGGTCACGAGTGGGGGAAACTGCTCAAGGACGACAGTTTCGTGCAAGACCACAAAGGTAGCTTCGATGTTATCCTGGTGGCCGATTGTCTGTGGATGCCATGGCAGCACGAGGCGTTGATGAAGAGCATAGCTTGGTTTCTGGCTCCTCGTGGAAAGGCTTGGGTGGTCTCTGGTTTTCACACTGGGAGGGAAAAGATGGCGGGGTTTTATGGTGCCAAATTGCTCGCCGAGCAGGACATGGAAGTGGAGTCGATAGTCGAGAGGGATCCGGAAGGGCGCGAGAGGGAATGGGTCACCAATAGAGGATTTGAGGATGTGACGGAGAGGAAGCGCTGGCTTGTTATTTCGGTGCTGAGGAAGAGAGAGTGAGGGGGGTTGTAGTCATTTATTGACGCCGGTCTTTGAAGAAGCATTGCCAAGGGATCTTGGGGCTGGGCTAACACCCGCGCCAAGCGAGTCCAGCCTATTTATGAGGTTAAAGTTACATAAGAAGGATTGTGAAAGTGTCGAATAGAGTCAAAGGAACGAAATGAAATGCCACTTGGTCCAGTAGTAGTGCCAAAGTCCCATAGGGTGATCTGCATTGTAGCATGTTTTGTCTCTCGGGAGAGCAGTTGGTGACTGACGTTATAAAACCATCGTCAAAAATATTCACCGAAAAATAAAAATGAAAATAAAAATAAATGAGTGATGTTTAGAAACATAAACCAACTGAGAAGTATTAATACCTTGGAACAAACAGTTTAATCGTAGGTTCACGAACAATGAAGTCATTGAAGGTGCGGCCCCTTTGCTAGCGGCGGCATTGTGATAAGTGCCGAAACTTAAAAATGAGGTACGGCCACGAGGCCGACTCACATAATCTAAATACACCAAATTTAGATTATGTGATAGGTCTAATTGAGGAAGGAACGGACCGTGTAAAATGAATGGAAGGAACGACACGTACCTCTTCCTCAGTTAATGGGTCGTTCCTTCCCTATAGTGGTCAGTCGTTCCTTCCATTCTTAACCAATCGTTCCTTCCCTTCAAAATTGGTTGCTCCTTACCTCTGTAGTCAGTCGCTCTTTCCAGATTTAAACATTTTTAGGGTCGTTCCTTCCCTCTGTAGTCAGTCGCTATTTAAATATTTCGAGGGTCGTTCCTTCCCTCTGGAGTCGTTCGTTCTTTCCCTGCCTAAATATTCTTGAAGATTCGCTCCTTCTCAATTTACCGGATCGTCCTTTCCCATTTTTAACAAGTCGTGTCCCCCCACCACCTAATTTGACTATTTTAAGGGTCTGGGGGTCCAAAAGATGTCGATGTTTTGAGGGGGTTTGAAATAAGCTTAAATTAAGCTTAAATCGAATAGACAGCCTTTTTTTTTAAAAAAATAACTGATAAAAATGAGGAGATGTGTCCCTGAATTTAATTAGTTTGGACCCTTTTGTTCAACGCAGCCGCGACCCTTGATATGTTTTTTAGTGCATGTAAGGGGGGGAGTGGTGTGGGTGGTGGCTTGAAGTAAGGGGAAGTTGTATGGGTGGTAGCTTGATGTAAGGGGGAGGTGTGTGGGATTTGGTGGCTTGATGTATGTAAGGGGGCTCTGGCCGTATGTTCATAGCTCCCAACTCCCACGAATCCAAAATCCACAACTCCAAAACCAGCCAACATGCCCGGTGAAAAACCCATTACATAGTGCCTCGAACCCACAAATCCGAGAAGATGGTTATTTGCTTAAGAGAGGGTTGTGGCCGCTAATCCATGGCCCTGTTTTGGTAGCTTACTGCCTTACTGGCCTTTATATAGTTGGGGGGGGGGTGGGGGAGGAGCGCGTTTGGGTTTACAAAGGGGGTGGGAAAGGTGTTATTGTTGTTGTTGTTGTGGACTAAGAGACTTCTTGCAAGGGAATGAGGAGACTGTGCAATACGAGCGTAGATAAAACATTTAATTTTTGTCTTGAAGGAAGAATGTGCTACGAGGATATTGTGTATTCTTTAAAGATGCAGCGATGATGGAATATGACAAGGGCAGCGGCTTCCATCTCCCCCACCACCCCAACCAGCACACGCCCCCTCCCTCCCAACCCCCCCTTTCTCTCTAATCCACCAAGATCTTCCCCTCCAGCGCCGAAAAGTGCTCAAAGAAACTCTCAAACAACCGCACCGCATTCTCCACATCCTCCTTCCCGCCACACTCCCGAATACTATGCATACTCAACTGCGCATTCCCCAGATCCAGCGTCCGCGTCCCCAGCGCCGCAGACAGCATAGGCCCAATCGTACTCCCGCACGACGAGTCATTCCTCACCACAAACAGCTGCAACGGCACCCCCGCACCTCCCGCCGTCTTGGCATCCGCGCTCTTCGCCTTCCTCGCCATCTCCTGCAGTAAGACAATACCCGGCGAGCTAGTCGCATACCGTGCATTCGCATTAATCTTAATGACGGTCCCCTTATTCATCTCCGGCCTGTGATCCACCTCGTACTTCTGCACATAGTTCGGGTTGACGGAGTGCGCCATATCCGCCGAGATGAGGAACGACGACGCGAGAGTCTGCTCATACGCCGTCGAGATATCAGCATCTGACTCGCGGCGGACCTTCTCGTACGAGACTTCCGAGCCGGATTCATTAGCCGGCAGCACAGACAGGCGGCGCAGCACGGCGGGGAGTAAGTTCGACGCCGCGCCCTGCGCGGTGGTGCTGCCTATCTCCTCGTGGTCGAAGCACGCGACGAGGCGGATGGAGGACTCGTCATTTAGCGCCTCTGGGGCGCGCAGCGACTCGATGAGCCCGGCGACGGCGCAGTAGGTCATCTCGAGGTTGTCGAGGCGGGCGGAGTAGATGAGTTCGTTGTTGAGGCCGCCGAGGCAGGGCTTCTGGGTGTCGTAGAGGACGAGCTCGAAGTCGATGACGTCGGGCACGGCGACGCCGGCGTGCTCGGCGATGATTTCCATGATGTAGGGGTGGTGGCGCTCGGTCATGGCGCGGAGGGGGTCGGAGGGGGAGTCGGTGTCTGCGTCCGGGTCGGCCTTCTTGTCATCGGGCTTGGCGCCCGTTCTGTTGAGCTCGGCGGCCACGAGGCCGGCGACGGGGAAGAGCTCGGTTTCTTTGTTGGGGTTGAACTCGGAGGAGCGGTCGAGGTGGATCGCCAGCGTGGGGATGCGCACGATGGGGCGATCGACCTTGACGAGCTTCTGCACGAAGTTCCCCTCGGCATCCCTAACCATCACGCGGCCCGCAATGCTCAGATCGCGATCAAACCACGTGTGCCAGATCCCCCCGCCATACGTCTCGACGCCGACCTGGAGGAAGCCCGAATTGGTCTTCTTGCTGACGGGCTTGAGGCGCAGGGTGGGCGAGTCGGTGTGTGCGCCGATCATGGCGATGGGGTTGCCCGACTTCCATTTCTTGCCGATGGCGAAGGCGACGATGGAGGAGCCGTTGCGGGTTAGGTAGTACTTGCCGCCTGGTTGTAGGGTGGTGGACCAGGATTCGCGCTCTTGGATGGGGGTGAAGCCTGCGGCTTCGAGGCGCTGGATGGCGGATTGGACGGCGTGGAAGGCTTGGGAGGGTGTTAGTGGGTGAGGGGGGAAGGGGGGGTAGGAGGAGCTGCAACTAACGCGTTGGGGACCCCAGGAAGTCGAGGAAGTCGTTGACCCTCGCCATGGCGTGTTTTTGGGGGGTGAGGAGTGTTGTTGAAAAGGGTCTGAGAGAAACTCTAGCTGTCCTGATCCTGAGATCTGTCTTTCTGAAGCTGAGCAAGAGTGAGGATGTGGTTTTATACGTCCTGGTGGACATTTAGATCACGAGGTTCTAAAGCCGAAGGAGAGCGGTGGGGTTGGGGATAAGGCTGTGGACGAGCCTCTCGCTCGTGTTGAGCACCATCCGGCACTGGGCGATCGAACCGAGAGGGAAGGCTGGGCGCTAGGCTGGTTTAGGATGTTCAGAGATGTGACGAGATAGGAGCATGGTATCTTACATTGTAGCGTTGTATAGTGTGCTAATTAATAAAATTCATGGTGATAATTTTAACGCGCGGCCAAATGTAATTCATTTCCTCTTAGGAGATTTAGTATTTATTTGTCGCCGTGGGGGGTTCGTACCGTACTATATTTACTGTGTAGTTGACTACAATTTTGGGGATTTGGGGGTTGATTGATTAACGTATTTATCGTATTCGCAAAGCCAAACACGAACAATTTATGAATACCGTGTCACGACTAACTACAATGCAAATCGCCTCCAAGGCAAGATAAATATAAAAACCCTCGTCTAGAGGCGTCGCACTCGCATCCTCCTCCAGCCACCATCTGGCCCTCCGTATGCAGACAGATCACACCGTGTTGGTTCTGTGCCAACATGTCTCAAACGCATCCCATACAACAACCTCCGTGGCATACGTTGGCCGTGCAGCATCCCCCCAACATCGTAAAAGGAAAATAAAAATAAAAATCCCCCCACCCAATGCACACTTTACCCTCGTGTAATACTTTGCCAGCCATAGCACTACAATCGCAATGCCAGTTTAACTATTATTCTATATCCTATGTCCTTTTGCAATGATGGGTTTACGCGTATTGTTTTGTTTAGTGGAGTCGCGCCGCGCAGGGAATTGAAGCAACGAACGGACGGGATATACCATAGATCGCAGCCCATCCCATCCCCGCATTTGATATTCCCGGTACCCGCCACGTGAGGGCCCAGGTACGAAAGTAATTTGGACTGGGGTGGGGGGGGGAAGTTAGGGAAGTTAGTAGCGATTCGCTAGGGAAGTGGCTGCCAGCCTGACATGGGCTGGCGATATTATTGGTGGGTCCTCCCTGTCCACCCATGTCGAATTTTCGCAGAGGGAGGGAGGGAGTTGACGACGAGGACTGGTGCGGATGGATGGGAGGCACACGGTTGTATGGAGTAGGGATAAGTTGTGTGTGCGCTGATATAGTACTGCTCTATACAACAGAATTATACAGTTTGTACTTCACCAGATGGATTTTCGGCGCAGTTTTTTTGTGTGTACTGTAAATCATGTGAGTTGTTGTGATTGTGTGTTCGAGTACCGTATTGATTGTACTGAATAGCTGAGTAATAGCAGAGTACCCGTACTCATGAGGTGGCTGCTCCAGCGTCAAAGTACCGACGCCCTGTCTCTGAGGATCCCAACCTTAATTGGCGCTGATATACACGCTGTGCCTTGCGGTATCTCACCAGAGAACTCTAGCTGGGTCAAAAACCAGCATCGCCTTCTCTTTAAAAGAGAAGTCGTGCAAGGTACAGTTCCAAGTAGAGATCCCCTTTCGACCTACATGCAACTTCACTGCAGTAGAGTTAGTTACTATATGTACACTACTCGATGTGCCTGCCTGTGGACGTTATTATGAGGACGGCGTGCGAGCTGTGTGTGTGTGTGTGGTGTGTGGTGCCATGCCCCCCCCCCCCCCCCCCCCCCNCAATCTCGTCAACGTCTTTGGCCCGCTGATGGTTGGCTGCCCTCGTCAAACTACACCCGACTGCCGTCGCGCCAACCTCTTTTCATGTCGATTAGAGGTTGGCGCGACCGCACTATCCATGACCATCCTGGGACTATCCTGACTATCCTGACGCTAGGGGGTGGAGTAGTATTGCCTTTGGTATATTGCAGCTTTGATGGAGGTGCAAGGAGTGTAGGAGTCTACACAAGGAGACGACGGGGTTTCTGAACTTCAATCAAGGAGTTTCGCGTGTAATGGAAAATAGGAGAGTACAGTAGCTGTCTGTCTGTACTCTCTCTCTCCCTCTCTCTGTGTGGAGTATCTAATCCAAAGTACTCGTATCCTCTGAGTACATGTCGCGCGACTAATACCATGTACACATGTATTTGCGCCTATAGCGACGTCCGTTGAGCTTTCGTTGCCGCCGCGGGACGATGTCTCCATCTATTTATTACTGTGTCCTTGCCTCGATTGGGACTGACCGCAGTCCCTCGAGGCGCATGCGCTGTCACCCACTGTCACCCACCGCCCACTAACTAACTAACCCCCCTCCCCCCCCAGAGATGAATATTTTCCTCGTCTGTGTGTCTTCCCCGTCGCTGACCTGGTCATGTCACCCATCCGTCCCTTCTTCTCTCCCCACTGCGCGCACACAACAATTAAACAAAGTCCTTTGAATTAATTGATATTTGAACTCAATTTGATCGTGTCTCTCAACAGAATCATGCCCTGTTATTTGATCTGCTTCATCCACTGCACCATACCCAATCCAAGAATCACTGAAATCGCCTTGGGTTGCGCTTGTGGTACTTTGATGTTTGATGTTCCCGAGGCGCCAAGGGACAGAGGGATGATTGCCAGCATACCATTGGCCCTGTCACTCGTCCAGTCTGTCTGAGACCTACCGTACCCTGCCTCCCATGCCTCCCATGTCTCCTAATCTGTGGTCCCGGCTTGCCTTCCCCCAAATAACTGTCTCCCTATTGCGCGGCCATTTTTGAGAGAGAAAAAGGAGAAAAAAAACTTCATGTCGGCGTCAGGTACGTGCAGTGCAAGTGCGTGCAAACACGAGTAACCCACCATAGCTGAAGACTCGAGCGATTTGAAGACGGGGGAATGGCTGGGGGCTCGCAAGGCCTGGCTGACCCTTTTCTGCACGGACAAACCGTGGCAGCCACCCCAGATACAGGGAGCGCAAGGCAGGGGTGGCAGGAAAAGCGCAGCAGCCCATGGCTATTCCTGCAGCACGAGAACACCACCAGATCCAACTAACGCGCAATTGGGGCTGCTTCCAGTGCAAGTACTCCCAAACCCTTGTAACCGAATGGTTGTCGTGTCACGACTCTCCAGCACCAACTGTGCTGAACTGAATGAAGTACAGTGCAAGTCCCTTCCTACAGTACGAGGCGGTTGACTTACTGTCAGCATCGCCGAGTGAAATTTTTGCATGTCGAGTGCTTAGACATGCGGTTTTATGGTGGGTTGGAGCCCCAAAGTCAGTAACACCGTCATCGTTGCGTCTTTGAGTCGTTGCGTGCGTGCGAGCCACGCCCAGCGATGAAGAAGGCAAGTCCTCCTCCACCGAACGCCCAAAGCCGATCATCAGGCACCTACCTTGGTCGGCTGGGAAATGCTTGTGTAACTCGGCGCTGAGATGGTCGGTTAGATATGGTGCGACGAAGAGACACAATGATTCAGGCTTGCTACACCGCGGAAGGAAGATGAAGCCTTTTCGGAATGCGTTCTCCTGCCTCCATCTCCCTTTCCCTATAGAGTAATTGTATGGGGGTTGTCGCAACACGACACCCCTCGTTCCATGATTACGTCTGTCCGTAGTCAGCTTGGCCCAGTGGATCTGCGCTGGGGGGGACCCGAATGAACTTGCATCGTGGAGAATACAAGGGGTGCCTCATGCTTGAGATTGGGATGGACCTTCAGGATATGCCAATGCAAAGGGGATCTGTCAGAGTAAGTAACTGATCTGTGCCGTAGTGAACCCAGGTCTCACACTCAAACCAACTACAAACAAACAAACCTTGATAACACAGACGGCGGGAGAGAGAGAGGAATTGGCATCTGGAGAACGGAGATGGAAGGGTCAAGACAATCTGGAATAACGACGTGAGTTGTGTGTATGTATATTGCAGTATAGTCTGTGGGTTGAAGGTATGTGAGTGCATTACCGTGGTGTGGTACTGGTGAGAGTATACACAGAAGTTGTATGTACATACTCTACAGTACTCGTAACTGAAGTATAATAATGGAAGCTTCTATCCACTCGATTCGTTAGCCTCGTCCTCTGAAGTTACTTTAGGATTCCAAGTAGGGTAACTAGTAGAGTTGAAGACTTGTAGAGTTGACGTGGTGCAGAGTTGTAGAGTGGCAGAGTATCAGCGTAGTGGTGTAGTAGTTTGAAGTGGTGTGTAGTGTACGAAGCAAGTACCTCCTCTACCCTTCTGTATGTGGAAGTGTATGTACTGTCGTAGTGTAGGTACTTCGAGTAGTGCCCTTGTATGAGACTAGCCAATCTGCGTATCACCCAATCTTGCGCATTTGCGCCCTTTCGCCCTTTCGCCCTTTGGCCCTTTCGCCCTTCCCTTCCCTTCGCATCCCAACCCCAACCCACCTTTTCCACCCACCCACCTTACCACAACACACCCTGACCAGCGCGCCCGCAATCACCCACCATCTGAAGGAGACTAATCGAACTAAGCCTCCTGAGGCCCCTACCCACTCCCACTCCACCTTGTCACTCACTACTGTGCTGTGCTGTACTCTGCCGCACCGCCTTACTACCCATATCCAAGATCTTCTGTTCCTCATCTTCAATCATCTCTCTTCCTACTATCTACCTATACCCGGCCGACGATATCTACGGCCTCGCTCACTCTGTCGCTGTCACGCTGTTGACACCGTCGCATACGCCCTACCTCGAACGACTCCCGCTCGAAGCGTCCCATACACACTCGTCACCGGCACAGTGGTGCGATCAATATACATCCTAGACTCACCAGTTACTCTGGCGACATCGTCCACCTCACCATTACGACCCTGAAACCCACGACCGCACGCAACACAAATACACATACCCCAAACGCTCCTACCTTTCGCCTACCCTACGACGGTTGCCTCTCGCGCGAAAGCAAACTCTGGGTCATCTTATGTGGAGATAAGTTGGAGGTCATATAGGCAGCTTGCATGGCATTGTACGGTTTGCCGCCTATTGTTGTTTCCGCAAGTGGAGAGCCTTTCGCTGACAGGGAACAAATTCAGGAACCCCGACATTCTACATCTACAACATCTCGGATCTTCGCCTTGACAAGCTCTTCGGTCTGAATTCGAATCACGATATTTGCGATCGCTCGTCCCGACCACGGCTGTGAAAAACAATACCTCGAAACGACGCGGGCCTTGGCCGAACGGCCTCGACACACGGCGGTTGCCATATGATCGGTCGAAATGATGGCAGGCAACTTCCAGCAGATGGGGAATGCTGGAGGTAATCAAGTGATGATGCATCAATCACAGGCACAGTTTCAGGCTCAGCAGAATGCGATCCAAACTGTGCTCCTTCAGAACATTCAGCAACAGACACAGACGAGCACCTTGTCAGGATGGCGAGCCAACATTCCCATAACAGAGCGCCTGGGTCAGGTGTGGCATATGTAAGTGTCTCGGGAACTTGCATTCATCTCCGATTTGCTCATTATCCTATGGACTGTAACAACGTTTGAACATTACGGCTAACAGATAATAGTGTCACCCAGTTACGCCTTACCAACCCCAATAATGTGACGCAAGATATACAAAAGATGTGCGGGTTGGCGTTGAGTTTTGAGAAGGGAGCCTTCGATAATGCCTCGGACAGAGTGAGCTACAGCACTCATTATTCCCCCCCCGAGTAACATGCTGACTGGGAATCTAGGATACATATTTGAACACTCTTCGCGAAAAACTCGGGCAATTAACGTCGGCACGAAACACCGTATCAATAAATGCACAAGCAGCGCTTCAAGCGCAAGCCCAGGCCCAAGCACAGGCACAAGCTCAAGCCCAGGCACAGCAGATGGGGATGATGAACCAAGGAGGCATGCCGGGGCAAATGGCCAGACCTAACATGGGCCAACCGGAGGCCCAGCAAGGCTTTCAACATCTACAACACCAGATGCAGGCATCGCCACTCCCAGGCCAACAACCCCAACCGCAACAGGGAGCTATGGGGATGAACAACAATATGACGCCTCAAAACATGAATCAGGCGCAGCCACAATTCCAGATACCCATGCAACAGCAACAATCTCAACAGTCACAGCAGCAACCTCAGCCTGCTGTGAATAATCGCCCGCAAGGCGCGCAAGCTCCGTTTACACCGGCAGAGCAAACTGTGGTTATCGAGATGACTAATAGGTATATTGCCGCTGCCTCGGACGAGGACAAAAATAATATTCGCATGAACATGCAGGCACGAATGGATCCAGCGACATTACTACGCTACCAGGCCCAAGGAGTAGATCCTGTGCATTTGTACTATCGCAACCAAGTCGTGGCTCGCCTGCGACAGGAAAAGCAACGCCAACTTTCCAACCAGCAAGCAGGCCAAGGCATGGCAGCCAGCAGGCCCCAATCGGCGGTTCCAATGCAACAGCAGCGATCGGGAAACCCTAACGCCGTCGGCGACCAAGCCCAGCAACCACAGCAACAAATGCTTGGCAATGCCGATTTTGGATTTCTAGGGGGAGTCGATCCTTCGCACCAAAATGCGAATCTTGGCCAGGAGGCGGGACAGATCGGCATGCCGCAAAATGCCCAACAGGGGAATACCACACCCCAACCAATCGCCGGCCTGCCTGCTCAGGGTGTGACGCCAAATAACCAGCGTGTTGGGCAAAACCCCAATGTGAGGGCGCAACAACAGTTTAACGCCCAGCAGGTTCAACAGGAGCGCATAAACCATGCTGCTAACGCACAGGCACAAGTCCAGGCTCAGGCCCGTGCCAAGGCTCAGCAAATGGGTCTTCACGGCCAACCTGGCGGCATGGGACCCATGCCCCCTGCGCAAAGCCCAGCGATGAACACGCTTAACGCCCCTCTCGTCAGAGCACCGCAGCAGAACCCCGGAGCAGAAAATCAACAGTCGAACCAAGCTGGCCAACCACACTTCGGACAGCCTATCGACCCTCGTTTTGCCGCGGCAATGAATCAGCGCGCCGGAGGCAATGGACAGAACGCCGGAATTATGTTCCCAGCAAATATGACACAAGAACAACGCCAAAAGCTCTCGGCGCTACCGGCAGACAAACTGAATGAGGTTATTGGAAAGTGGAATGAGCGGGTCGTACCCCCTGGACAGCAAGTTAGGCCGACGGGGCCAATGCCAGGGAATGGCCAAATGGTCCGGCCCAACCAGGGAATGCCACAGGCTGGGATGAAACAACAGAATGTGGTGAACCAGATGGGAGCCCAGTTCATGCCAAATGGCCAGCCGGTTCAACGCCCCAACCAACAAATGATGGCCGGAATGAACCCGCAGCAGCAGATGCTCATTCAACAGCAAATGGCGAATAGGATGTCTCAGCAACAAGGACAGGGCCGCAACATGCCACAGACCCCAATGGGAGATATGGCTGCTGTTAACCAGATTGACCATATGGAGTTCCCAGCACCGGCGGTTCAAAATATTCCACGACAGGTACCACCGGAGATCAAGAGATGGGGCCAGTTGAAAACCTGGGTAGCTCAAAACTTTGGAAACATGCCCCAGTTATTGGAGCAAGTTAAGCAGGTCCAAAGGATGCACTACCAAGGCCTCGTCCGCGCCAGGATGTCACAGCAGCAACGCCTGCAGCAGCAGCAACAGGCCGGCCGGAACATGAACCAAGCAGGTGGCCAACTACAAATGCAAGGAGGCGTTAACCCCGCGATGGGAGCTCCTGTTGCTCAGATGGGCCAGCCACAACCGCAGCAGAATCCTCAAATGGCACAGAACATGGCCAATGCGGCGGCAGTGTCCATGGAGGATATCCAGAAGGCTAGAGCGCACCCAAGCGGAAGATTGGCAAACCTGAGCGATGAAGCGATTAGGGAAACGTTGATCAAGAATCAATTGCTGAACAGACAACGGCAACAGCTGGCGCAGATGCAACAACAGCAGCAAATGCATCAGGGTCTAATGCCTCAGGCGACTGGACAGACTGGCCCTATGGCCGCTGCACAGCGCCCCGCTGGAGCACAGCAGCCTCAGGCTCAGCAAGGGCATGCGGCGCAAGGACCGAAGGTGGCAAGGCCTCAGGGTGGACAACCAGCTGCGCAGCCGGCACGCCCAGCACAAGCTCAACCGACAGCTGATTCGAAGCAGCCTACGGCTGCACAAGCGCGTGCCGCAAAGGCTAAGCAGCCGGCATCATCTCCAGCCCAGCCTCAGCAAGGCAAGAACTTGAAGCGAGCTAGTAGCGATGATGTTGTTGAGGTTCCGAATCCAAATGCTCAGCAAGCTGCCAGGCAAACTCAGCAGCAGCAGGCGAACCAGCAACAGAAACCCGGACAGCCGCAACCGCCTCGGTTTAACCTCACTGCAGAGCAGGTGGCTTCTCTTACTCCCGACCAGAGGAAGCAGTATATTCAGAGCATGCAGCGATTCCAGCAGAGCAAACCACAAGTTGGTCCTCTGCCTACACCGGAAGACATGACGCTATTCCAATCCATTAGGCAGGAAGAGATCGCTAAGTTCAAGGCCCCAGATGATTTGCCGATGGATCAAAACACGAGGCAAGCTGTGGCGAACAAGTTGGTTAACACAGCGCCGAAACTCTCAAATGTCTCCAAGGTGGCGCCACGCTGGTTCGCCATTACGCATGATGAGAACCGATTGAGGACCTTTTTCCGCACTGTAAGTCTCCGCCTATATTTCCCTACAATAAACCATGACTAACCCGTCCTAGCAAATCAAAGTCGCACAACAGTTTGAGGATCCGTCAATGCAGACCCCGAAGCAGTCATTTTCTATGGGGATGAAGGACGTCGACGAAGCTTTGAACATTGCCCAGAACATGATCGCAGATGTACTTGTCAAATACCCTGGCTTATCAAGATCGCAAGGTGCTGCAGCTCCAGCTGCTGGCCAGCCTCCAGCCACTGGCGCCATGACTCAGCCACCAGTGCCACAGGTTCCCCTCAATGCGGCCAATCTTCAGCAACAACAGCAGGCCCTGGCGAAGCAGCAACAGCAAAACAAGGCTCGAAACCGCTCGACCAGTAAATCACAGACACCTGCGGCACCGACTACGTCTCAACCACCATTTGCTCTCAACTCGCCTCATGGTGTGCCTGTTATGTATGGACCGCCGCAGATTGACTCTACGCAGCTCCATATCCCGCCCAAGAAGAAGCGCAAGGGCAGCAACACTTCTCCACAAGCGGCCCCGCAGAAGATCCTTCCTCCGCAGGCTGCTAATGCTGGTGCGGAAATGCGTCAAGACCAACAGGAACAGATGGGCGAAGTGAAGCAAGGGCCAAAGGTTTTTGCGTGCCCGGAGATCGACTGTGACCATTTCTTCAACGATCCATTTGCGACCGAAGAGGAGCTGGAAAAGCATAGGCAAGAGGAGCATGTTAAGCCTCAGCAACACCCTGATAAGTATTTGATGGGCCAATTGGCACATATGCTTGGCTTGGAGGAGGATGGAACACCGAAGAAGAGCGAGAAGTCTGATGGTGCTGTTGATGCGCAGACTGTCGACAACAAGGGTGCGGCTGCTTCCGCCGTACCTATGAAGGCACAGGCTAGCACAGCCGGAAAGCCTAGCCCCGCTACGTCCACCAAGACGACAAAGCCATCGGATGGAAAGCAAGGTACTCCAGTTGCGAAACAGGCCCCCGCTAAGGGCCAGCCTGCGGCCACCAAGGTCGAGACAACGCCAGAGAATCTGTGGGCCAACTCATCTGTCAATCCTCAGGACCTGCTGCACAACTTCCAGAAATTCGAAACTGGAGCTGGAGGCGCCATTTCGAACATGGACGTCTATCGCTCCATCACGCCGAACGACACACCAGAGTCTAGCAAGGATGGGCTGTCTGAGCCTAATAGCGATATCACGGAGGGCATGGATCTGAACATCGACCTTCAGTCCAGCGAGTTCGACGTCAACTGGATGCCATTTGGGGCGAGTGTCGCGGACGACCTTCTGTTCGGGGATATCAACGTCAGCGGCGTGGACGACTCGGTTATGGTCGACTCCGACTTGTTGGCGAACAACGATTCGCAGTCTTGGGATCAGTTCATCGACTTCTCGGCGCCGGACAAGTCGTCATTTGCGTTTGATACATCGTTGTTCGGGATGAACGAACAGGAGCTGTAAGAGGGATGATGTATCTTTATTGGAAGAATTTAGAGGAAGGGTTTTTTTTGGGAGTTATTTTGATGAGTCTGTTTTTTTTGGGGGAAATCTCGGTCGGTTCGAATTTACAGGGGCGCGGGAACACGTTTATCAGTTGGAGGGGGCTTTAAAATTTTGAGGGCGACAGCGCGGCGTTGGGGGTGATTGATCTATTGTATGGAAGGGAAGCTGAGCGCGACTGTAGTAAGGAACGGTACTCTAGGGGGAGTGTATTTTAGCTTTTAGCTCTCGGGCCGTGACGATATTTCTGATGAATATTCTTAATGATCTATATATATCTATTTTTTGGCGATCTAAACATCCAGGCCCTTGACCTTGACCTTGAGCAAACGATAATTCTCAAAAAGTGACAGGTTCGAAATTCGTGGGGGGAGATAGGGGTTTGCGTTGCGCTACATGCCCAAATATGACATCATGTGACTTTGAATATCAGCCACAGCGATCTGTGGCTGGGCGATCAGGGTCCCTGGCGACCTAGCAGGGTTACTCGGTAACAGCCGAAGGAGCGTGTGGCTCTCCCCCATCTTCGACCATACTTACGCGACTGGAAATAAGTACTTATCTATCACTGCATAGCACCAGAGTTTCCTCGACAAGTACAAATCCGCGTTTGAAGTCTCTTTTACCTGTTTGTGTAAGAGGACGTTTCCTGTAAGTTATTATTCTATTCTTCTTTCCAACAGCTATAACTTCTAGCAATGGCGGGTTTGTTTTTGTGTTTTGTCATTTCCCCCCAACACATGGCTAACGCGTGGGGGATTATTAGGAACGAGACACAACGCGACGCAGCAGTTCCAGAGCTCACAACACCCGCACTCCTCGCACCTCAAAACAAATCCTCCAACCCCCCCCCCCCAATCCTCTCTCTCCCCCATAAAACACAATGGATTCTCCCAGCCAACCCACGCTTTCCCGCATCGCCCTCGGCGCCCTGGACGTCAACAAACACCTCAACTCCCCGCACGGCAGCCCCAAGAAGTCGCCGGTCAAGAAACACACTTTTGTGTTTAGCGACAGCGATGCCGAGCAGACGCCGGCTCGTAGCTTGAAGGAGCAGCTGCTGGAGGCTGAGGTGCCGGTGTTGAGACAGAAGTCGCCGGTACGCGTTGTGGATGTCCAGCAGGTCTCGCCGAGAAGTGAGAAGAGGAAGGAGGCGCCTACGAGTGTTGAGGGACGCGAGGAGGATGTTTCGGGGCGTGCAAAGATGGCGAGGGTCGAGGGGAGGGAGGCGGGTAGTTTGAGTCCGGCGCGTGAGTTGGAGATGGTGGACGCGGTGGGGAAGGATGGTGGTGTGGAGGGGGACGAGGAGCTGGAGGTAAGCTTTCCTATACTTCCGACCTGAGGACCACATGCTCATAACAACACAGTCAACCCAAGGGACATTCATTCGTGCCAGGACACTATCCGTATCCGCCGAGATTCCACTGGATGCCTCACAACAAACAACCCTCACCTCCCCCTCCACCGTCCCCAACTCCGCAAGAGAATCCCCCACCCCAACCGCTCAAGCAAACACCACCGACTCTGAGCTCCGCGAGGTACCCCCCTCCCCCCAATCCAAAACCAAAGACACCCCCACTAACTCCCCACCCCCAGAACGCCTCCGCCCTCCGCCTGCGCCTAAAATTCGCAATGTACAAGCTCAAAACCAACCAACTCGACATCCCCCTCTCGCGGCTCGAGCTCCTTTCCCCCCTCCCCAAGCGGACCTCGCCCCGCCCCTCCACCGCCACAGCCGCCGCCTCCCCGCCCCACGGCGGCGCCGACTCCGAGGAGGAGCCCGGGTCCGCGACGCCGAAAGCGGTGCATAGGCAGCTGGTGGATGTGGAGGCGCTGAGCCCGTCGCCGGAGAAGGAGGAGATGCTGACGCCGCTGCCGAGGCATATGCAGGGGGCTGTTGCTACGCCGGGGGGTTATGAGGAGTTGACTAGTAGTGGGGTTAAGGGTCGGGCGGCGGATGGGCTGTTAAGTTTGATGGGGGGGAGGGAGTAGGTCTTTCAGTGCGCTCGTGTCACAGCCTGTGGTAGCTGCTGGTTGTAGCTACCTGGGACGGATGAGAAGAGGAGGGGTTATACAGTACTGGTGATGGTTACTTGGGGTTGTTTGGGTTAGGGCTGCATATACGTCATGGCTGGCTTGCTGTGCTGGTTTGGGACGAAGTGGGAAAGGGTGGTGTTTTGGTGTTTTTTTTTTAAGTTAAGGGGGGTTTGCATATACGGGTTTAAAGGGGGGGATCAGGTAGTGTACAAAGTATGCCTTAGCCACTGATATACGGGTGAACTTTTACTCGGCCGAGCAGCACGGGGTTGTAGTAGTACGTTGCTCGAAATCAGAGATGAGAAATCAATGGTTTGAATCTTTGTTCTATTTCATGAGATCATAAACATGCTTGGATACACCGAAGCGTGCCATTGCACCAAGCTCAAAAAATCGCTAACAATAACAATCAACCCTAAGGAGAAACGCAGCACTTGCGAATCTCCCAAACATAAAACTTTTCCTCGCCTTCCCATCTAAATCTCTAGATCATACGCCTTCCCGCTCATATAGTCAGGCGGCTCCGGATACTCCAGCCCCCCCTGAAGCCCCATATTAGCCTCTCCCTCCGCCTCTCCCATAAACCCGTCAAGGCCGTAGTAATCATCATATAAAACCACATGATCCCAATGCGGGCAGCTAAGGCGCTCACACTCCCCCCTATCATCGCTAATATGCGGAGGCCCATTGTACATCGGCTCCGGCGCCTCCATCATGCCGAAGTCCGGCTGGAGCATCTTGGGCTTAGTCTCGAACACGGGGTTGATGCCGTGCTTCACGCGCTTGTGCTGGATGAGGTCGTACTCCCTCGAGAACATCCAGTCGCAGCCCCCGACGTCGCAGGGGATGTTGCGGACGGGGTCTTGTGCGTAGTCTGCCCCAGTGAGAGCGTTAACGGCGTCGTCCATGACGGATTTGGCTTTCCGTGGCTTTGCGCCGATGCTGTTCTTCTTGACGCGGCGCGCATTGACTGTGCTTGGTAGGCCGAGGTGCTGGGTGCGGATGTGATCTTCGAGATTGACCTTTGAGACAAAGTCCTTCCCGCAGGCATCTGAGCCATCCCATGTCCGGAGCTTGGCGGACTTGCTGAAATCCGTTTGCCCGCAGATGAAGCGCTGGCCTTCGTGTGAGGTGCGCACGTGGACATCGAGGTTGTATTTCTTGGTGAAGGATTTGCCGCAGCCAGGGTAGGTGCATGGAATCTGTTTCCTTGCGGCGGTGGAGGAGGTAGCGGCGTGGAAGGTCTCGATATGGCGTTGTAGTTCTCGCTCAGAGGAGCACCTCAGGTCGCAGAAAATACAATTCGCGTGCTCGTTGCGGATGTGTTTGGCTAGTTGGGTGTTTGTCGGGAACCCGGCTGGCTGTGGAGCCCCTTCCGATGTGCAGACATCGCACCAAAATCTGAGAGCACCATGGAGGCGGTCTTCGTGCTTTCTTAGTGCTCCCGCGGAATCGTATCCTGCCGTGCATTGCAAATTCGTAATTGGATCGATAAAAGTGCACGGGAATGGGGTCAGCTTTAGGTGATCCGATCGGATATGACGTTGTAAGGTTTGATGCTTCCGGAAAGTCTCGGTGCAAGGGGGATATTCCGTGCAGCGAAAGCGTTCGTGTCCTCCATGGGCAGCTTGATGTCTTCGAAGTCGTGTGGCCGTTAGAAAACTTTTCGTGCAGCCTTCCCAGTCACAGTGGTGGTTCCTTTCGTGCGTGTGAGATCCTTTGATATGCTGCTTCAAGTGTTTCTCTTCAATATACGCTTTATCGCAGTTTGAATATGTGCATGCAAATGGGCGCTCATTCGTATGTGATCGGAGATGAGATGCCAGACGGACAGGCCTGTTGAACGTTTTCGTGCAACCCTCATAGGTGCATTTTATGGTCTTCAGTTCAGATGGGAATTTCCGTTGTGGCGGGGAGAACGGCGTCTGCGGAGTCTCCGTAGGCTGCGTTTCCTCGTCATGAGAGTCATCCGATTCCCCATGATCTGAATAATTATCATCGTCTTCGCTATCGGAGCTGAAAAAGGCAGGATCTATTCTCTGTTAGAATTGGCAGAATAGCAATGAGGTAACCACTTCGCAACTTACCTATTGCTGACGACTCGGTCCTCGCCCTCTTTGATGTGCCGCGCAGAGAGCGGGTGGCCTTCCGTTTAGTATCGCAGACTTCCATTATGCTGCCCTCCATAAATTTGGTCTACAGCGAAAATGTTGTCATGACCAAAACTCTGTGCGACGAAGTTGACATAATTTTGTGGTCGGCACCGAGTGGATGTGGAGGTGACAGAATATTTTGGGACAAGGAAGGAAGGCGGTGAGCCAAGTTCTTGTCGCAAACCTTAAATTTTGGCGCCAAGCTAAGGTATCTTCCTGAGGTGTGTAAATTCTTTGTGAGTGTGGAAGAGCCCCATCAACAACTGCCACCCTCCACGCCTATTCTCCGAACTCTACAAATCACATCCTCACAAATCAAAAGCGCGAAATCGTTTCAACATGTCTGATGCTGGAGATGATTACGGCGGAGGAGGGTAAGTGGGCATGGGGACTAATGAGGTCGCGTTCTGCCAGCCACCAGCAGCGCGATCGCGATTAAGTCTTCATTACTAACACAATGGCACAGAAACTCCCCAGCATACGAGGACGAGGAGCCCGAGTACGACCCAGAAGAGCCAGAGCCATACAACGGCGAGGACGAAGTTCCCCAGATCGATGACCTCCAGGCTGCACAGAACCCCGACCAGCTCCTTGCGACTGGCGAGCACGGCGTTGTCATCTCTGGCGACCCATCAGCAGCTGCCGCCAAAGGAAAGGACAGGGCTCCTAAGGACAAGAAGATCGCAAATGATCAGAGGACAACCACTCCGTACATGACAAAGTATGAGAGGGCGAGAATTTTGGGCACAAGGGCGCTGCAAATCAGCATGAACGCACCGGTTTTGGTCGATTTGGAAGGCGAGACAGACCCGCTGCAGATTGCCATCAAGGAACTGAGGGAAAAGAAGATCCCCCTGATTGTCAGGAGGTACATGCCGGATGGATGGTAAGATTTTACACTTTGATTTGTTTTGTCTAGGTGCTAACCTATCACTTTCAGGTATGAGGACTGGACTTGTGAAGAACTTCTCACTTAAGATTTGGCTCGGATGGGTCCCTTTCTTCAATACTTTCTGATTTCTTAGCGATGCATATGATAATGGGTTCTGGATGGAGAAAAAAATGGCGTTCTGGACACAACTGAAGTCTGGTCTGTACATCACAATGAAAACACAGGAGGCTTGATCGTACACATTTTTCTGTATTTGCGTGTATGCATACTGGCTCTAGTGCTAAGCTTTAGTCATTCGTGTTGGCCCTATTCACTACTTTGAGTGGCGGGGAATGAGTAATCTGAATACAAATCAAGACCTTTACAATAGGCGTTTGGCGTGGTAGTTAACATGGTCTTCGGAGAACGTGGAGATAAAAAAGTAGCTGTGATCATAGCCCTATTGTTCCTGTCAGCGTGCTGTCTGATATACTTATTGAGCTGCGACACTGGATCTTACCTTCTGCATCCTTAAATCGATCTTGTCCGCCTTGCCCTTGGACTTTGCAGCCTCGATGAAATTCTCGGGCAGCAACTGGCCTTGTTTGTAAAAGTTGTCGGCATCGCCCTGTCAAGTATCAGCTCCTTTATTCTCTCCTTACAGTAGAAGCCACGAAGGCCCCCCATCTAGCATGAGTACTCACCACGTCAATCAGCGCCTCAAAGTCGCCTCCCCATTTCTTAATCAGTTCTGTTGCATCCCATTCATCATACTCATCCTCGCTCTTCAAGTACCCCCCGAAAGCCTTCTGCCCCCAAGGACAGTTCTTCGGGTTGGAGATTGGCGCGAAAGCGCTGACGCTCTTAAACATCCCTGGGTTCCTCAAAAACAGAGTCAAGGCTCCGTGACCACCCATTGAGTGGCCCATAATGCTCACGCGGGAGCTATCCAGGTTCTCAAACTGTCCGTAGAGAGCTATCGGAAGCTCTTTTGTGATGTATGAACTCATTTTGTACCCCGCCGAGTACGGCCCTTTCGTCGCGTCGAGGTAGAATCCTGCACCCGTGCCAAAGTCCCAGGACTCATCTTCGCCTTGGATATTGAGGCCCCCTGCCATTAGTTAGCATGGTAACTTTCATACTCTCCTGAATCGAGAGGGCTTGGGCCGCGAGAGAGGGGGACGAACTTGGGCTCGTATCAGGGTATACAATGGCAATTCCGTGCTTGCTGGCGGTCGCCTGGAAGAAGCCCTTCTCCGCTCCATTATCCCCAGTGCACGTCAGGCCTGCAAGATAAAAGATAACAGGCACCTTCCCCTTCTCAGCTTGAGCTGGCAAGAAGAGGTTCAGCTTCATCGTCGAGCCTGTCGACGTCGCATTGTGCTCAAGTTTCAATAAATTGCCGCCGAACGACGCAATAGTCGCCTGAACACTGAAAGCTTTTGCCATATTGAATGAAGTAGACTGAAAATGATGTCTAAATGCCTCACTGCGAGAGAAAGAAGTGCAGGTTTACGGATTGGGGGTACTTTTTTGTTATCCAAAATTGACGCGGCCAAGGCCTATGACGATGTCATTCTCGCACCCTACCCCTCGCTACCCCGCTTCCGTAACCCTGGGGTCACGACTATCCGTGATGCATAACAAATATCTAAATGGCCAAAATTATAATTCCAACGCTCACTGCCCTTTTCAGGTCATAACATTATCCATGGGCGCCTAAATCATAAATGTAACCTTCGTCGCTATCATAGCCTCGTGATCCATACGCCATCCAAAACAAATATAGTCCAATCCAATCCAATCAACTCTCCCGCAACCCTTCAAACGGAGAACGCTTCGCCTGCCTGCTATCGCCACCGTCGGCCTTGGATTGGGCATCCGCCTCTACCTCCCTCTTAATCCTAATATATGCCAACTTTTCGAAGCGACTTAGGCCTTTCCACCAATGCCGCCCGGCTTCGTGCTCGCTAATCCGCTCAAGTAGGTCCACAACCGATTTCCTCACCTCGATGTCCTTATGGAATAGCCCCAAGGCTATGTAAAAGACACCAGCTTGGCTCTCAGGGCATACGGTAAGAAGCTGGCAGATCTCGTCGTATGTAACCGCTGCTTTTGAGAATGCAATGTATATCTCTCCAGAGGCCGCTTGAGTTAATTTCTGAGCTTTCAGGCGGTCGTGCAGGTGATGCAAATCTATATATTTCTGAGGCTGAATCGTGAAATATCGAGCAAGGTCCTAGGGATATTAGCGGGAGTAAATATTTGGAATGGCAGCTGCCTTACCTGGATAAAGCTATAATAGCTTCTAGTATTACGCCATCCTTCAACCCTGCTTGCATTTCCAGCAAGGGATTTCTGCCTCGCCCCTTCATCGCTCCAGACGTAGCCGTGCCCGCTAGTGCCATCAGTATGTTCGGGGTCCTCTTCACTGCCGATGTACAGTGCGCTAGCACCATATACTGTTTCCTCAAAGGCTGCTGAAATTCGGGCAAACTTCTCAACCCAAGCCCTCCATTTCGATCGTACAGCATTTTCACCATGTCGAGCAGCTATGCTTCGGAGCACATCCGCCATAAATGCAGCGTCACCAGTTGGATCAGCAGATGTTGGCGTGGTGGATGTAGCCGCACTGGTATGAGTAGAAAACTGTGGGTTCTGTTGTTGAAAAAAGACCAACCCCTCAGTTACAGGGGCTGGCTCAATCCGAGTGCTTATTTTCATCCGCCCAGTCGGCAGATCACATAGAACATCCCACCATTCCGGGTGGTTTTCAAACGTCGGGTTCGTCACACCGGCGATGAAACCTGGAACTTTGAGGAGGTCGTCAATCTTGCTCAAATCTGTATATGGAAACGCATGACGAGTGAACCCGCGAAGGATCCCCCCTGATGCTAATGCACAAGCAGCGAGAACTGCTTCAGCAACTTCACCAGAGGGCCTGTTGTGGCCTAAAAATATAACCCGCTTCTGAGTAAGAATGGCATTTACAAGGACAATAATAGGATGGGTATATGCTCCACCAGTAGTAAGGTGTGAGTGTAGAGCGAAAGGTTGTGGGTTTTTAGCGTGAGGGTCCCCAAAAGTCTGTATCAGCTTAATCATTGAAAAGTCGCCGACTGTTTCCGGAGCGATCGCAACTGGGACTTTGATTGGTATCGGTATCCCGTTGTAGATGACCCTTGTCTCAAATTCGTGGGTGTCTCGAGGGACAGTGTATTCAGAATGCCCTTGCTGGACATGGGCTCTCGTACCATTTCTGGTGAGATCTGACTTCTTCTCTGAACTGCTGTGTTCGACTGCTGCACTTCGAATCTTTTCTCCTCGGTCCTCAGCCATCCTTATCTGAATCATCTGCTCGAATTTCTCCAAGAAGAGATCTTTATTCTGGCTTGTTTGTAGTAAATATTTCTCAAGGAGTGACAACCTCGGCATGAGAGAGAGATCCATGGTGTTTACTGCGTCGTATAAAACAGACAGAGTGGTCGGGTGAGGGGCTTTAAAATACTCCTCCAATGCTAATAATAAAAGGGGCTAAATAGTTAGTAGCTGAATAGTATGACTTATGGCAGATACGAACCTTGTAAATATGTAAGAAGGGATGCCTTGTGCATATCGCCATGGCCTTCACAACAGCTCCTCTCTTAGCTGTTTTATCTTGCTTGGTATTAACCAAGTTTAATACGTAAATAAGCGGAGGCCCCTCGCCTCCCTCATCTTCACTCTCTTCTGAGCTGTCGCTATCATCATCAGAGGGGTGATTTTCGAAGTCTGCTTCGTCCACTTGGTCTGCTTCGACCAATCCTTCCGCAATGTCCCTCCTTCTCTTCTTTCTTCGGCGCTTCTCGGCTTTCAGTTCTGCCTCTTCTTCTTCCTGGCTCGTATCTTTATGTAGGAAAAATATTGTCCAGTCTTGGTTCCGTACATGTGCCTGGTCAGGCAACATAAGTTCTGCCAGCATATGTTCGTCTCCAGTTATGGCTACTGGATATTGGTGTTCCATAACAGGTCCTCGATCGATATCAAACGATGCGACAAGGATATATTCGACATGGTTCTCGGTGTCTCCGCGTGGGTATTGTGAGCGCAACTTCCTCTGGGAATGCGCATTGGGGTTGGACTTCACAAGGGATTGTGACGAATGCGGGGAAATGTCGCTCGATGGTGTCTTTGCTCTTTGGGTTGAGCTCCATTGGGATTGCTGGCCATCGTCGTGCGCAGGACGACCGGGGGACTTAGATATGCGCGAATGTTCGGAAACTTGCGACGCGGCGCGAGACGAGGGGAAGGATGACAGTGAAGTTCGTCTGTTTGCAGCACTGCCATGGGAGCTTGTGGTGCCATTTGTAGGAGGTCGATAAAGGATACCGTTGCCACTGGTCGATGTAGTCGCCATAGTTAATATGGGGGCTGAGGGCGAACTGATATTCGCTTCCAGCCAGTTTATATTAAAGGTGTGTGAGGCGCATTGGCGGGGCAGTTGCTACGCGGTGAGGTTAAACGAATGTTCCCAACGAGTCCCAGCTGGACAGTATGGTCGTAGCAAACAACAAAGTATGTAATAGTCGATCAATCCTGAATGTTGGACAAGTCGTCTTAATTCTCTCGAGTTCTATCGCAATCAGTCGTCTCCGATACTTGAAGCATTTCCAATGTCATGCAGTGCGTATTTGGCCCCTGAAACGGCATTAAGGTTATTGCGTCCGTGCCTGGAGCCTCGCGCCAACTCCCACCAATGAACAGCAGGGGGGTCCAAGGCTGAGGTTTACACGTGCTTTAGCTCTGTTTACCTGGAGTCGGTCTGGCCAATAAGAATAGGAATGCACTTGTCTGAGAGACAACACGACGACGACGACGAAGTGCACCATTGCGACTATTCATACATCTTACCAACTTCGCCCTTCATTTACGCCTTCGACGACAGGCTCATACCATAACCAGCGCATCGAACTTTCTATTTAGGTTTGTTATTGGGAAGCGACCGTCAATATGGTGAGCAACCCTCTCCCAGCTAGCAACCAGGATCGCTCCTACCCAAAACACCGAACTCAAATCCAAGTACTAATCCCCACATCAGGCTGCCCAGGCCTCCTACAAACCATCCCCACTCTCCTTCAACTCTCCTCGCACATCTCCATTCCGCCGCCCAGAATCTCCGGCCTCACCATCGCCGTTACGGAACTCAACCAACGCACCCTTGAATGGCCCGGCGTCCTCGCCTTCCAAGCAAACAAACACCCCCTCCAAGCTACACTCTAGCACATCAACACCAAGCACAGATACCTGGACGCCCCGCGGCCTCGCGCCTGTGACCACCCCGCGCCGTGAGCCTGAACGCTCACCTACCCGCGGAGCAGAGTCAAACCCCCGATCCGGTGCCATGCTCACGGACCGATTCGAATCCCAGGTCCGCTCTAGCCCGCTTAAGACCGAATCAAGCCCTCAGATCAGCCGCTCTGCCTACACCTCGCGCAACATGTCCGATGCCAATGCCCTCTCAAAGCTTCAACCTGGCCAGGTTCGCGAGCTCCGCGAAGGATTCCAGATCCTGGACCGTGATAGCGACGGAATAGTCAACCGCGAAGACGTCGGTGACATGCTGACACAGCTTGGGCTCCCGGCGTCTGCATCCGACCTATCGAGCTTCTTCCCCCCAAGCCAGCCGCAGACTATGACAATGGCGACATTCTTAACTCAGATCTCAACCATGCTGGCAAGCCTGAGCCCGTCCGACGAGTTGCTGAACGCGTTTGCTGCGTTTGACGACGATGACAGCGGTCAGGTCGATTTAGCAGAGCTGAAGGATGCGCTGCTACATACTGCGCCAGAACCCGGAGAGGAGATGCTAACGGCAAGAGAGGTGGATCGGATCATGAGTGGGTTCAGCGGAAGGAGAGCCTTTGGGAAGACGATGGGGGCGGGCAAGAGAGGCGAGGTGTTTAAGTATCAGGATTTTGTAACATCGGTTGCGGGTGGGAATGGTAAGGATACCAAAGAGGAGCGAGACGATTGAAAGGCTATATAACGAAATACAATGGGACTCGGATGGAAATTGGAATGGTATACGATACCGAGTGGCGTTTGCGGGTTATATATTGTATAACGGATAGGATAGCAGTGCGGGGTGCTGCGACTTATTAACGAACTAAGATACTTTTTCCAGTCTGTTGATTCCACGTGTGGCCTGTTGGCATATTTAGGTAGCCAGCAGATTGATCAGTGGTATGCCATCTGTGTTGCTGTTGCACTCCCATTTGAGACGAAACAGCTTGAGCCAAGTAGAAGATGGCCTGCGCCACCAATTGTATCTATGTTCCACCAGATTCCAGAGCAAACAAGGCATAGCCATTAACAAACTTCTTGATCATAAATATTCATTCTCATAAATCGTTGCTAGATACATGAAGTGCTGTATATCTTTCTTTTCTCTTGTGAAACAAGGGGAATAGGAAATTTTGCTATCCAATCGCTCAAAGAAACCAGGTCGTATCTCATAAATCTCATCATCATAACGCATCGGGCAGCACCACCTGCCACCACCTCTAAGCCGCCTTGGTATCCCATGTGGCAACCTTGCTCATAGTCCTCCTCCTCATTTGCGCTTGAATCTGGATTTCCATCGACTCAACGCCCTTCTCAAGCAGGAGATCCTCCTCCTGATACCGTCTTTCCTTCCGCCTCTCCCAGTAGTGCCATAACCCCACAATGAGCAGCGTCAATGGGACGGTCACGGCCCAATATATCCAAAATGACTCCGAGACAATAGGTCCCTCCGGATTGACGTCCACCACCCCATTCTGGAAGTTGAAAAACGACATGGAGAACATGGACGCCAGGAACGCGCCAGGCAGGAACAGGGCTCCGAGAAGCGCAATCGTCTTCTGTGCGCCCGAGTCACGCTTCGACGCGTGTGCGAGCTTCCGCTGCTCGCCTGCCATTTGAAAGTTCAGCTTGCTCTCTCGCTGCGCAATGATGTTATATAGGGCGCTGCGCTGTATAGCAAGCCGCTGCAGCGTAGTGTAGGCATAGCTGTCGATCCCCTGTAGCTTCTTGCGGTAGAACTCGTGACGTGACAGCATACTCGCATTCAGCTTCTTCAACTCGCCCTGCCATCGCTCACTGCCCTCTGCAGAAGACTTGAACAGCCCCATCACTTCGTCGAAACTTTGAAGGATCTGCATGTACGCCTTTGGCCGCTTCCACAGTACTTGACTGTGGCACTCGACAAGGTGTCGATTGATGAGGTCAAAATCCACCAGGCCGTCCTGGTCGACGTAACTCTCCTTGTCATCAATCTCCTGGCGCATACTAACGGCGTGCTCAAGCTTCCTCAGCCAATCTCGCGCCTCGCGTTGCTTGATATCGGTTTTCGAGCTCATGTCGTGGCTAAAGATGATCGTGGGGAGCAACATTGGGTGACCAACCTGCAGCGCGCACGCCTTGAGATGGCGCACACACTCAACTATATCACTGCTTGGTGTCCCCTTACAGTACCCCATCGTCATGCCTCCCCGCATATCATGGGACAGCATCAATTCCCAGCCCCTCGTGAGTCCCTTCTTCCTAACGTCGCTTTTGCGAAACAGGATCTGTAGGTGAGGTCTCTCCTCGTCCTGGTCGAAGGCCGCCCAGAAGAAGGGGCCAACAGCGGATGTGCTTTCAATTCCGCGGTAGGGGAGTCGCATCGTCTCAACCATCGATACATAAGCTCGCTGCTTCAGACTGATGTACTGCGGAGAGAAGGTTTCGGGGTGACTAGCATTCTGCTGCAGGATCATGCGCAGGCCAGCAACCCGAGTGACACCTGCTGGCAGGATCGGAGGCTGGAAGGCACCTTGTCGGTGGAGGAAGTTTTCAAGTTCATCGGTGGGGAGAGGTTCTTCTTTGACGGTGTTGAGGGTCGGGTCCTGGGGTTACACGTTAGTCTCTGTCGCTGGAAATGACTGGGAATTGGTTGAGCTCACCGAGTAGGAAAATATCTCCAGATAGCTCGTCTCTTCGGCCACAGGTCTTGACTGCTTGACATTCTCTCTGAACAAATAATCGTCCATCTTGTCTTTCGGTGTGTTGGCCGGCCAGACAGCCTTGCCGACAAGTAGTAGCAACAGTTAACGATACCGCTCGTCACCACTGCTAAGAGAAAGATGCCAACATCTTACTGTAGAGGGCTATGTGCCAAAATGAACAAAGTCAGAGTGAGGATGCAGAGCACAAACTGCAATTGCGCAGATTCCACCCTCCGAAGCTTCCCCCATGTCCTTTCCCCACTCTGGAATCAATGGGAGCTCTGGACTGTTGGTGGCGGGAGAGCTAATGCGCGAGGCTGTAACAATCATCCCAGTATGAGAGATGTTGGTTGGCTGGCGGTGTGATCGCGCTTACTGTGGATGCCGAGGGATCTCGTTCCCGTAACCGTTATGAACATCATCCCAACCAGCCACAATTATCAAGGGTCTCGAACATTTGCGAAATATCGCGCGAATTGAATGTTGAACCTAGTTTCTGGTCATTCATTTTTTATCATAGCATATGTAGTCTATCTATCTCTATCCACTGCTGACTTTCATCCATATTCCTTCCACCAGTCCAGTCCGCACACCCAACCTTTCCTAACCTTCATCCGCATCATGTAAACATGCCCCATTGACATGGTATAAAGCCGAGGACCAACTCCCACCCAAATGCAAAGTGCAAAACAAAGATGCAAAGTGCAACCAAACAAACCAGAGATACGCCTATGCTTAATGCCCACTGCGCTTACGGGCCTCATTTCTTTATATTTACCAACTGAGTTACTATGCGCGCTGCTTCAGGAATGCAACGAGAAAGTTTGCAAAGACTTTTCGGTCATTGGAGGTCGTCATAGAACGGATCATGTCGGAGCCGTCAAAGCCCATGGACGGGAAAAAGGACTGCTGCAGGTGCTCAATGAAGAGCATCCCTGTTTTGCTATAGATGATTTGCTGTAAACCCGCAATCTCAGTAAGCACCGATTTAGCTTGTGCGTCCTGGTATGGTCGGAAGTCGGGGTTACGGAGGACTTCCCAGCAGACAGGGTTGAAGCGGTTGATGAGAAATTGATCGAAGCCTGGGAAGGCTGGAGTAGGAGCTGGAGTGGCAGTCTCTGGATAATGGGATGGGGTAGCCACGTCTGGTCCTCCCCACAGCTGCGCCATCTTGGCCAGAATTGAGAATGCCATGCGGCTCGCGGCAAGGTGGCCTGTCCCGTGATTCACATTCTTTGCCAGTGTCTCGACGGAGACTAAAAGAACATCAAACAAACCTTGATTGGTCTCGCTAACAAGAACAGACGCCAGATCATTATTGAGAATGACCTGGAGGAAAGTCAGGTACTCGCGTCGGAGCTCACCAAGCTGGATCTCGTCATCAGTTCCTGAAACTGCCTCTCCCAAACTGGTGAAAATTCTCATGAGCAATGGCGTTAGGAGCGAATCGAGCACCCCAATTATTTCCGTTTTGAAGCCAAAGACTACTTGGTCAAGGACTCTCAAGAACATTGCCATCTCGTCTTTAGAAGATTCCGTCGAAAGCAGGCCGCTGATCCAACGAGGGAGTTGAGGTAGAAGTCTAGCGCCAACCGTTCCGACGAGGCGTGTGAAAGCAGCCCTAGCAGCCGTCCGGATTTCAGGTGGAGACTTCAAGGATTCCAAAGCAACGAGAATGGCTTCAGCGGCACGATTAAACTCCTGTGAGATTTCATCTGCCGGGGCCTTGCTTCCAGCGCTGGTTATTCCTGGCGTCCAGTCCGAAAATCCGTGGGCGAGCGTCCCGAGCGCCATGATGATATGGTGGATTTGCAAGTTGGCCTGAGCGTTTCCACTTGCGGCGGCAGGGAGCGCTTGCTCCATGTTCGCGAAGAGGGGCTCAAGTACCATTCTGGCATATTGAACCTTCTTGTCGACTGGGGTTGTTGAGGTGGATGCAATAGTCCCGACTGCTTCGAACAGATATAGTTGGCTGGTGAAGACGGCACCCGCAGAATGGTCGCTCTCATCCGATGACATATCATCCTCGTCATCAGTGGGGACTTCTGCCTTGATGACTAGAAGATCACTGATCGAGGTAATGACTGTCTCAGCAACATTTCCAAGTATAGCTCTTAGGTGCTTCACAAATCTACCGAAGAGGTACCATGAACGCGTTCTGACACGGACGTGATTATGATGAACGAGGGCTACAAAGTGCTCCAGAACCTGAGGGATGAATGCCGACTGATTTTCGAAGAAAGAGCAGTATCGTACACAGATCTCCATGTATTGTAGCTGAATAGCTGGGTGGTTATAAGATGCGATGCCTGGACAGTGTTAGCGGTAATTTAACAAAGTTTGATAGTTTGGACACTTACCAGATTCAATCATCTTTTTCATCATCGCAATCAAGCGTTCAGATGCGACACTTGAAGGCTGGCTTTTCGCATATAAACCGCTATTTGGAACAGCAAGCTCACCAAAGAGGTACATTTCGTGTAAAGCAAGGTCGATGTCCCTCCAATTGATCCCAGATCCTCTCTGTTCGATTGACTGGAAAGTATTTCCAACGACATTGCTCAGGACGTCAATATACAAAGTCTGATCAACTGCAGCGACAATTTTCTGGAGTACTTCAAGTCTCTTCCTCAGCTCCATGAATTCTGCCCCATCAGTCTCTGTAATCTGGTCATCCCAAGATGCCGTATCGTCGTATCTCATCTTTGTAATGATAGCGTTAAGAATGGGCGAGAGCATAGAGGAGTACTGCGCAGGTAGAGGCTGTGCGCGGCGGAAAAGGGTGAGAAGGTCTGTGAGAGAAGGGATAACAGTAGAGCATGGTTCGTCGTACTCGTCCGAAAAGAATCGTAGAAGGTGAGGCAGGAAAATCAGAAGTTGCTGATCAGCCTTAATACGTGTTGGAGATCCATCTGCGCTCTCTTCCAGGGCCTTCACAATATCGAATACGGCACCATTAACAAGCTTGGCTACAGCCTCTGCGAAGTCGACATCGTAGTCAGATCCGAAGCGATTGGCCAATGCTGGGCTGGCAACGAGTTGAGAAACGATGTCGCCTAAGTTTAGGAATTCAATCATGTCCATCTTGTCTCCTGCCTTCATTTTCTTGCCGACAGTTTCCGTTAAGCACCCAATGGCAGCATCTCTAACTCTGTCCTCGCCATTGTTCGGGGCAACTCTTCCAATGAGCTGGAGTAGGATGGTAAGGAAGTTCTGGTTGACAACGAGAGAGATATCAATCCAGTTAACCCAACGCCCAATAACCTTGAGGCACATTTCAACCAAGGTATCGTTCTTGCCCTGCCAATATGTGAGAATCTCCTGCCATGAAGTGGCTATCTTTGGAACGTCGCGCTCTCTGAGAAGGTCCTTTAGGTCGTTGTTGCGTTTTTGGTCTTCGCCGGTCCGGGATAGGAACACATCTGCGATTTCATCATGGACCGAACCAAGGATGCGAAGGTATAAAGCAGTGCCGGCCAAATTGTCGCACGAGGTGCTATTTGGAAGGCATGTCATAGACAGGAAATCGGCAAAGAAAGTTTCCCATCCTCGCTGGTATGAAAAGGCAAACACAGATGTTAAGGTTTGCGTCAGTTTGTTCTGCAAACTCGGAGAGTCGACCTGTTCCTGACCGCCTCCATATACACGGCGAGCATATTCAAGCAAGCTATCCTTAATAAAGGTCAAAGACGCCTCATCTAGATGTTGGTTTGCAACGGCATTGTTAACTATCTCGATAGAAACAAGGCGCACAACCTCTGATGTCTGTGGCGTGCGGGTAAAAAGTGTGAGGCATATTTGCCAGCCCGAGGCATCTTCACGGAGCTGATTGAGAAATTCGAACGCCTGGCCCTTGAGTGCTTGGCTTGATGTCGGGTCCCAGGCGATTTGAATCGCGTTTTCGACCTGGTTGTGAGAGCATGTTAGCGAAAGTTAATGGCCATGAGGGTAGTTCATAGTGGGGGTGGGGTAACTGGGATCCAAAGATAACAAAATAACACCACAAGACACCAAATAACAAGGAAAAGAGCATACCTGTGTGTCCATATGGCAGCAGGTTTCAGAAGGTCGGTTGAATAAAAGTTGTATGTCTAGTTATAGACGGGGTTGTGGCTGCTATGTGAAATGCAGCTGTTGATCTTCAGTATCTAGCATTGTTTGTGGGATATCTGGCTACAGAGTCATAGTTCCGCTTTTGTTGGAATAAATTGGTAGTCGATATAGGGAGCGCCAGATATTGGCCTGAAGTGATATAAGACAAGTTCTCCGCTTAAAGTCGCCGTAGTTACGTGGAACAAAGTATTCTTTGTATTTGCGTTTCTATTGTGGAGTAAAGTGCGAATTATCGCCAAGACAACTTCATCCCACCGCGCTTAAGTGATCGCGTGAGTTAGCTGCCGCGCTTATGACATGCACGTGGTTCGTCATACGGGGCAGTTCTGATAACTGCCAAGAATGGAAAACAATATTTGGTATTGCGAAGAATGATCCTTAGCTTTGTCGGTGGGTTTTCAAGGCTATAAATCATCTATAAGCTGTAGAAATGGGTATCTCCCAGGTATTTCCCATGTGCCTCGCAAGTCCATAACGCCTTTCCTCCCCATTCCCAATGCAACCCAACAGTAATGCCCAACCGCTCAATGCGTCCGCTGATGCTAAATTATTCCCGCAAAGCTCGGGCAACTGCTTATGCCTCCGCAGTCTCTCCAGTTGCAGGTTCATAAAGCTTCCCCACCTCTCCTCCCGTCTCCCTCACAACGTTCTCCACATCGCCCTTCACTTCGGGCAATGCACTTGCCATTTCCCTCGCCAGAATATCTCTGAAACTGCCAAAGGCCTGCTTCTTCCCTTTCATCAACTGGTTTCCCCGCCGTGCTAGCTCCACGAATTCTCGAGTATAGATGTCGGGGTTGCGACCTGCGTCGACGTACTGGATCAGCTCGGGTGGGACACGGATAGGCGTCGCGGATGGCGACGAGGCGGAGGCATGGAGCTGGGTGAGCGATGCGTGGAGGTGAGCGCTGTATAGTATTAGCTATGCTCCGTATTGGGTGGAGGGAGATGTGGCTGAGGGGAGCTGGTAACTAACACAGTATTCTGAAGCACGTCCTTGGAGCTCACTCCTTGTCCTACATTTCCATATGAGGTTGTCTGCACCATCAACTCATAGAGGTCTTGGATGATGTCTTTAAGCTGATCTGTATGACACGTTAGCTTGCCCTTGTGGTCAACTTCCCAAGGTACCAGGTCGACACCCAATGTCGCTGGTAGGAGAGGCGGACTTGCCTTCGTAGACATTCTGATCAATTCTGTCGGGCGCCATATTTGCGGCCCTCCTATCCAGAATACTTTCGCTGCAAAGAACAGTTCCTCTGCTCTGGGAGCTTCGTTGGCAGCTTGGGGTCATGAAACGTTGTTCACTGTCGCCGCCTTGCGCATAAGGCACAATTATTGTTGGTGATCACGTGTTTTGGCCCCCTTTCAAAACTTCTGTATGTCATCTCCATTGCTGACTCTCTCACCTAACATTTACAAATCCTCAAGGCCCTCTACCAAGCCGGCTACCCATATTCCGGATTGTCCGGCTGACCTCGGCGCCGATGCCAGCCTGTGGCAAAGCTGCAAGGTAAGTATACACTTGCTCGGCTTCAAAACCTCTTCAAAACAGGGAACGCAGCTCGTTTCAGGGGCGTTGCAGATTCCACACTGTATCGTCTCAACTTTTGCAGATTGGTAAGACTCACGATGGATTTGTATTTATTTTTGTGTGTTTCGCAAGTTTCAATACTCCGCCGATGATCGGGACAGTTTTTGTGGAAAATCCCAAGACACAGCAACTGTTTTGAGGTGATTTAATTTCTAACTATGTGTGCTATGTATTTGAGCGTCCTAACTAGTGTGCTGCGGCCGACAGTCTGAGTCTGTAGCTTTTCCATCTGCAGCAATTATGCTTGACTTTAAAAAAATTATATGTCTTGTGGTGGTGTTGTGACCTTGATGCCCGCATCAACGAATCCCATTCCATGTTTTTCGTAAAATCATGTCTCGTAGTCATGAAAGACCCTCCCATTCCAACTATCTGAGGAGTAGAGAGATGTGACCACGTATTCCCTTGCAACCTTTCCAAAATGCCCCAACCCCCGGCCAACCGTCTAACCAGTCTCTTGTTGGCGCTCGAGCTAGTTCCAATATGTAGAAGGGCAAACAAACGTATGTAGCAAACTATTAACATATAAAAGAATGATAGGCTAAATCGGCTTTAGAAGGCACTATATCATATTTGCCATATTCGGTAGTGGGGTCGCTATTGTTCTTGTCGGCGCTGGGGTTGAATTGTCAGAAGTGACGGGACGAGGCGTCATCTGGGGCGTGAGCGGCGCCTCGATCTTCGGTAGTTCAGTTTGAGGCTTCGCCATCGTTGACGCAGCGAGCGCTCTGGTACTGCTGCTCTCCCTCTTTCGTTTTGGCGCATCTTTAATTTTCGGGTGAGTGTGACACTGCTTCATGTTAACTTCCATGTGGTTATGCGCTGCGTAATCCGCTGCGTTGGATCACATACCTTATAAGCATGCCTAAACCAGGTCGTGCCTTTCTTCTTGCTGCTAACCAATGCAACCCACTCATTACAGCTCCCACACAAGCCCTCCCAAACATCTGGGTTTCCATCCATACGCCTCGTCTCCTGCGGCTCCTGGAATGGATTCCCAGTAGCCGCACTGATACCGTGCGTAAAACTCTTGTCATACCAGAAGGCGCTGTTTTTGAGAACCAACCAACGACCTGGTTTACATATTCCGCACCAGCCTTCTCGTTTGTTGCCGTGACCGCGGACCCAGCGAGGCGTGTAGAGGTCACCATCAAACCGAAGCTCCTGTTCATGTGGTACTAGATCTGGGTCGCTCGGGTTCATGTCTTCAGGTGGTGGCGGTATCTGCTCATCATTAAGTGAGGCATACAGATCTGGGGGGTCGCTTAGATCGGCGTAGTGTGAGTGCATAGAGTGAGGATCCGCATTGCTTTGTAGCATTCTGAATAGCCCATGCGAAAATAGAGGAGCTGGTGTCTCGAAGTGGCGAGGCTCGTGGTAAGCGTTTGACGGAAGGATCATGCTATTGCGATGGTAGGCTGGATTGGTGTGCGGCATGAGGTACGGGTTTTGCTGACTTTGAAGATTGGCCATGTTTAAAGGAAGATGAGTATTTGGTAGCGTTGGCGAGGAGTGCCGAGAGGACATTCTTTGTGGCTGCACGAATCCTTCTGGCGTGGAGTGATAGACGAAAGGCGACGGTCTTCTTGGGCCTGAAGCATACGATCCTGTAGACCATCGCTTGCTGCGGTTGTCTATCGAATATGGCGCGGATCGCATGCTCGGCCTTGGGGAGGGGGACGCCCGTCCACGGCTTTGTGTCCGGACGAGTTCAGACCTATTTTGAGGTGTCATCCGCGGGGAAGCGACGGGTGATAACTGAGTAGAAGACATAAGAGAAGTTCTATTAGATGGCGGCGGATAATCCGAAGTGAAGGATGGGGCCTCCGAGAGGGTCGCTGAGAAATCATCGTATGAAGTCATATCAGATAAACCGCCACTTGTTGACATAGTGAATGATGATCCTGACATGCGCCTTGAGTTGTATGGATTTTCGAGACTCAGATGGTCATTGTCCATACCAGTGTTGTATCTCAGGTCAAGAATGGGAACGCATTCGTCTGTGGTATAAGCCTGGCCAATGTTCGCTTCAGACTCGAATTGCTGCAATTCGAGCACATCTCCACATGCCTTATTACCCCAATCCTCCGAAAGCTGCTGCGAGTATCCTTGGTTCATGTACATCGAAGAGGGCCTGCTATCAGCAGGTTCAGATGGCTGATAGAAATCCTGGACGATGGCATATGTCTGCGGCATCACTTCGTGGGTGGAAGATAGTGTCATAGTCGTCGAGTCCCAAGCAGGTAGCGCCGTGGGCTGCTCTGGAATGCAATAGCTGAAGCCATGCAGGTTAGTGTCCGCCATCGAGACAGGGCGCGGCCGTGACATATTTGGCACTTGTCGCGTCGACCACAAGGCTGTGACACCAGAGTCCACTTGCTTTGCTGCCTCATTCGAGTTGACATTGGTGGTGGGATAGGAGCGCGGGGTTTGGTCTCTGCGAAACTTATTGTTCGGATTGAAGGTGAAATTTGGCGTATGGTATTGCTGGCGACTATGCAGTGGGCGCGAGTCGGCTTCTTTGTACGGGCCAGGGACCACATATACATTCGCCTGGTCGGAGTCCATCGTGGAAAGCACCCTGCGATGTCGAACAGTATGAAGTGACAGTAGCTCGGATGTTGCGCCGGTGATATGGGGCGCGTCTTTTGAGCGCCTCTTATGGCGGAAGAGGCAGATGATATCCCGGTGTAGTTCTTGAATGGATTGGGTTAAATGACGACAGTCAGTATTGTTGATCTTGTAGTGGCTCGTTGGCGATATTTGTTAGAAAGCAGTGACGGCTATACTTTGTAAAGAAAGGTACCAATATGTGTCGGTATTTGATATATATGAGTTGATGGGCCAGGAAGGAGTGTATTGAGGGTGACTATACGATAGAGTATAGAAACAGCTCGTTTGTGGGTCTGCGCAGGCGGCTCGTAAAGTGGGAGCCAGCTCCCAGCGGTGATATAGGATAAAGATAGGTAAAGAGTGTAGATAGACCAGTACGTCAATTATGAGAAAGAAATTAGGAAACCCGAAAAGGAGCGACTGTGCAATTGGAGGATGAGCAAGAAAATGTTGTGTGGAACGAACGACGCGACGAGCAATGGTAAAAGTGGTAGAGGGCTGCTGGCCATATCCCCGATAATAAGAGAAAGATGTTAAGTTAAAGTACCACCCGTACTTGCTCAGACCCTCTTCAGGTCATCAAATCCCTGGCTAGGATCGGGAACGTCAAGGTTACCCATGCCTGGATCTCCTGACACGAGGTAGTGTACCCTAGAAAGATACTTCACTCTAGAGTGCTTTTGGAACTCTAAACTTGTCCAAGCCTCTTTCGAGGAAGACCGGTTTGAAGAGGGGGGTATAGTAGTGAGAGGGGAAAGCGGGAGAGTGGGGTTAGTCAGGACTGGGGTGTAGTGAAGTAATGAGCGTGGCGAAGGCCAAAAGTGATAAAACATCGGCTCAGCTTTAGCATGTAAGGAGCAGATTGCGGTGGTGGGTGGTGGTGGTGGTGAGTGGTTAGAGTGGAGGAGGGGTAGAGTGGCAGTGAAAAGGAGAGCCACACATGTCCGGACTTTCAATGATCCCGGTACAAAGTGTTGCCGAAAGAGGCCGTTCCTATCAGGAGGCGGGGACATGTGTCGATTTGAGCCCGCGGAGCCGGAGTGGTTCCAGAAATAGACAGCCCACAGTACCGGAGTACACCGATACCCGTGGGTACTGTACAGTACTGCTGTACGGTACTGTACGTGTTTTATGGCGTAGGTGGTGAGTGCGTGGTGGGGTGTGAGGGCGAAATACTGGAGTAGCAGGTTTGATGCCAAGTCACCAGTGTCCCTGTATAATATCTGTGATACCTGCAATTAAGACTCTAGGCGGAAGGAGGGGGTGGCTTGTCCCGTCTCAAACAACCCAACTCGAGGCGGCGCACATCCAAATTCAAGCCCCGCCAGGAAAACCCACCACGGAAATCCACCAGGGCCAGTCGTGGGGTATCTTGGGACTTCTAACTCGTTTGGGCGACGAGGACAACATCAACCGTCGCCGACACCAACAACACGTAAGTCGACAGACGGAGCATCCATTGGTCTGGAGTATAGTATTAAGATGCATCTTATCATATCAAATGGTCGCGTCTTCGGCACTTCTCAACGACGATTGAGCGTCGTGGACGTCACTGGAACGGCTTGTTCCTGATATATTCTTGTGGGCTTCCAGTGGATGTGACATAAAACACTCCCGCCTATGGTTCGATGGTAACGTGCCGTCCAACTGTCCGCCATGGTAGCTGAAGGTGGTTCGAAAATCATTCCCCTGAATGCGGCATCGTCGCCGTGTGGCTCCTCCTGTTGTTTGAGGTTCAACCCAAGGCACCACGATTCTACCCCGTGGCGCGTCAGCCACTCTCACGACAACTCCAGATAGTGACCCGAGCAGAGAACATCGCAATATTGTCTGTGGGGTTCCGCTTGGTCTGTACGATCTATAAATGCTTCCATTCCATGCATATAGCTTGGTTCTGACGATCATTGGGAATCGAGATGAACATTGCCGCCCTCCGCCCAGGAATCGACAAGAGCGCACAGGACACTCAATGATTGACAGCCATCTGCCGTGCCGTCGATGGTCCGTCCAGAAGGATCTGGCCCCAATTGCAAAATAAAATGTGCGGAGAATGGAAAGAACAGAAATCCATACTTTGGTAAATCCCACCCGCACACCCAATCGCTAGCCCGATGTTTCAGAACCGCACTATCTGAAACCTCCCGCCGCCTCATCGTACCCCTGTCCCCCGCCAACGACCCTGTCAACACACCACCATTGGCAACGCCAGCGCACTGTCGCAACATCAGTGGTGCGCCATCGTCCTTAGATCAAACCTTTCGGCAGAGCCTCGGTATTAGAAACCATAACATCGTTCCATATCACCCACCAAAATGCTTCTCGCCGTTCGCACCCTCCATGACGCTGCCTTTCGCTGCGCCCTACGGATGGAGGTGGGTATGTAAGATCTCCCAGAGGGTCAAAACGCCGGAGCCCCCAGGTAACAGGCCTATGCCAGTCGTGGTGCTATTATAAAACTCCAGGCTGACATGGTACCAGCTTCTGGATAGACTCTTCCCGAGCCGATCATCGTATACTTTTCACCTGATTGCAAGGCTGATGGTCTCACTTGCGATAACACAAAACATGTCAGGTGAGCAGATGGACGCACATCGTTCCTGCTGGTTGGCATGCCATGGACACATTGCTCCTGTCGCCATGCCACGTACATATTCCGCCCCTACACTCGAACACAGAGGCGTCTGACTCTTCAGGTACTCATCCAGGCACACTCCAGGTACACCCAGGAACAGAACCCAATCGCAACTCACTTCTTCCATCCGGCCTTCCCCAGGGATCCAGGCCCTCTCCCATCACCAACAACACCGTCAGCACACGGCGCAGTCCCCCATTGGCCCCCAATGTTTCCGACCCCCAAAGCGGCATGGCGGCTGGGAAACGCATGAAAGTACAAATCGCAGACCCCAGCGTGTAGAGCGACGCATGAATCGCGAGAGCATGTTTAATATGAAGATCCATTTATAACATCGATGTTGTCCAAGGACAGGGCATGTAAACGCAGGTACGTAAGGTACAGTACAAATAACTTCGCCCTAGCAGTGGGGAAGGGTACGACGCCTACGTCGTCTTTCCCCTCGTGTTGCCTGGTAACGACACTGTTGCCTCCCGGCGGTTCTCTGCGGTTCTTTGGTCCAAGCCTGATTCGACTCCCTCGAGACCGCATTCGGCGTCGATGTGCACATGAATGAGCGCCCGCGGTCCGAGGAAACATGCTTCCTCGCGTTCCTGCGTGCTTCCATCCTGGCATACATGCCTTTCTTGGATCTCTGGATGAATCCCACGTGCTAAAACAGTCCTTTCCCTTTCCGCGATGACTCCAGATTCCCATCCCATCTCATCCCATTTCATCCCAGCCCAGCCTTTACCCGCCCTCCGCGCCAGCCATGCGAGAATACCCCTCACTTCTCCCCATTAACTCTCTTCCAAATCTCTGCCTCCGTCTCTGCAAGCTTTCCTCCCGCGGTAGTAGCCCACTTCTTCGCTGTCTCCCAGATACTCTCTTCCCCGGCATTATCATCCATGTCACCCGCACGATGCCACTGTCCGCCCTGCGCGCTCTGACTTGGCTGCGGCGCGCCACCATACTGGTTTCCTGGCATGCCTCCTCCGTATGGATTCTGTTGATATCCTACTACCCGTCAGTATTTCTCCCTTAAAACCCCCAATCCCACGATGACTTACCGGGCGGATGCTCGAAGCTCCTTCTCTCCGGTTGCCCCCCACCAATACCTTGGCCCAGTACTGGCAACATAGTGGGGTAGTTCCCCGTCGGCTGCGTCGCCGTCGCCGTAGGCTGGTACTGGTTCGCTGGTGGCGCGAATCCCATCTGGGGAGGGTAGGGCGGGCTCGTAGTCTGCGGTGCTGGCTCGGGCGGTGTGTACTTCTCTCCTACCTTTGGAGGCGGCGGAAGCGGGCTCTTCGCTCGTCCCGGAGGCGCTGGTACAGCCCCTGGCTGTGGCGGGGGTGGGCCTTGGTCCGCTGTCTTCGGAGTGGTGGGCGAGGGCGTGTAATTGTTTGCTGGTCCAGTTGGGGGACCTGAAGGGCCTGTTGGAGCTGGAATGGCAGGTTGCCCAGGTTGGGGGGCGTATGGAGATGTTGCAGTGGGGACGGCTGTGGTAGTGGCGGGGTTATTAGATGGTGCTGAGGCTTTGGTGGAGGTTTCCGGGCCAGCGGTCTTGGGTGTAGCTGCATCTGCCTTTGCTGCCGCAATAGGGCTCTGCGTGTATACTGGGATTCCGGACATTGTGTAGAGTCGCGGGTGGCGGGCGTTGTGTGGATGTATTGACGCGTTGTATCGGCCTGGTGGTGGGGATGATGAAGCTAGAGATTACAAATGCGTATCTGTCTTCGCGCAATGAGTATCAAAGCGTGTCTATAACTTAAGTAAGGCTTCAATAATTCTGAATAAAAGTGTTTAGATAGAATGTATGGATGTTGAAACGTGTATGTTACCTAACACAGAAGCCACGATTGAGCTATCAGCTCTCTGAATTCAGCCTCGTCGGCTGCCTACGTCATAAATCACGTGTTAATTTATATAAAAATGATAATGAAGCAAATACACGTTCAGAGAATCCTAAGCACCGCACGACATCTCTACACGATTTGGCGCCTCACATCTTAGGCCCAGATCTAACTTCCATTTACGATTAAAAGGACACTAGTGAAAGTGGATATAGACTCTGCTGCAGGGTGAGCTCTGTAGCTGAGGTTGTCAAAGCTGCATGAGAAAGGTGGCATACTTACCGTGTGAGGGGTCCCGGCCCCTAACAAATGATCTTATTGGCCCGGTCGATTTACAGCAATGTCGGCAAGTAGAAGAAAAAATATCAGGCAGGATTCGGTCTATTTAAACGGGAAAATAGGAATTCGGCCCATTCGCCTTACTGCTTCCGCTTGCTCTTGGCGCCATAAGGATCAATGAGAAGAAGGTAAGTATATAACGCAATCCCCTTAGTAGACGAGTACGTGTATTATTTTACAATCCGTTATGCTAAAGACAAAGCCCCTTTTGCCCCATTGTCCACCTATACCTTGATAAAACTTCTTTGCACAGGGCCCGGAACTCTGGCTCGACAACACCCGGCTGTCGAACACTATATAAAATTGAGCGGAAGGCTTTGCGAAATGATTTCTAAGGTAATATTAGCACAGCATTATTCAAGATGGAGAGAAATACCACTAACCTGAAATTCAGTACTTAGAGTCACGATAGAGACTTCATGAGCTCGAATGATTAATTCGCACGCCTGTTCCACCGAGGCGTTGGGCCCAATTTGCGGCATTCGTTCTGCAAATAAAAGAATCACAAAGCTCCCATGAAAAAGATATATCCCGAATAAGTATGGCATATATGAAAGTTCCGGATCGACTGCTAGAATGTCTGTGATGGACTGGGCCGCCGCGATAGAATTAGATGCACACTGCGAGAAATTGAACGAGCTAATCCAGTCCCCATCATCCTCCAGCATTGAGATAGCATCCCACTCTCCGTGGAGCAGAATATACAAAACTTTAATAATATATGTAACGTAAGGAATGACCAGCTTTGCCCTTTTGGCAAGGGGTGCCTGGATAGATGTTCCGGGGGTTGTAGGGTTCGCATTGGAAAATTCTATAACGCTCTGTTCGCATTCCGCCAGAATCTTCTCGATACAGTTCTGCGTGGCGGAAATATCGTCCATTTTAAGGCGCGGGTGGTGGCGGCGGAATCGCAATTCGATAATATCGCCCAGTATCGCCATTAGTGGAAGAAAAGAGTCGAACAAACCTGTCCCGGATATCGTGACAGGTGGGCCAAAAGTGCGGTGCGGTATTGCGTCCAGTAGGAATGTATCATCATCCTGCCAGATATCCTCCGGAAGAGGCTGCAGCACGTGACATTCGCTATCTGGGAGGTGTAGTGGCCGGTTATGTGATAGAGCTAGGTGTCTATCTAGGATATAGACAAGCCAGAAACCTCTCCGCCGTTCCTCCTACTCTTCGATCAAAGCGAGAGAATCATCATGTAATTGGGCATCCCCGGCGATTCCTAGTTCGGTGTTGTATCCAAGGTGCCTAACTAGGCTAACCGTCTTATTCCACCATTTGAGGCAGTCGGCCTTGAACTCTCCGCCAGAGGTGACAATCGTGAGAAGTGCGTAGGTCAGGATATCGTCAACTGTTGGTCTAGGCCCTGCCTCGAAAGTTCTTCGCGGTTTGTTCCATTCGTTTCCGTCAAGGTCCAGGATACTATCTTCTTCTAACTGCCACCCACCTTCAAGTTAATCAGCAATGTACTATTTTAAACCAGACTGTACTATCAGCTGTAGACATACCATTAACACGATGCCAGCTGTCCATGTCGCGTCGATGTAAGTATGATAACGCAAGGGAATAAAGACGGTTGGTTATCCTCTCGCGGGATACGGGCTTATGGTAAATCTGACTGTCGGCTGTTTGAGCTGCGGCCCAGAGCATGGTTGCCAGTAGAGCAGGGGATGTATTCCGCGGTTTTGACGAATATAGCAGCGATTTCTTTCGTATAACAGTGGTGAGAACGTAAGGACAGTGGAGGCGCGAGGTATTTCCGTAGTCAGCGAAATAGGTGTCTAGAAGGTCACAGGTTTCGGCCGCTGTTAAAAATCCCTTCAGAAACGGTATCAGAATAGAAATGCATGGATAGCGGCATTGAGTCTCGCTTCGTAGGCTTCCCCTTGAGCCCCTCGAGCTGAAGTTACTAGTAGGTGTGCTGGGTGAGGCATTGAAAGTGACAGGTGACATGAAATCCGTCCAAGATGGTCCCTGAAAAGGCTGTGACTCTCCAACAATACTACCGTGGCCTTGATCACTGGCGGAATATGGTTCGGGCAGCTTATTCGAAGCTGGAAGTGCGCTGTGGACATTGTCTGTCCCCTGCGGGCCTCTCAGCGCCACGTGTGATTGCGTTTGTTCCGTGCCATCATGAGAGGATGGCGACGAAGACAGTATTTCTATATCAGCAGATACAACAGGATCTGCTTCTGATCCGGAAATGCTTCCACTACATTCTGGTCCAGACCCGTGCGAGGCGAAGTACTGTCTGTCTCGATTGGTTTTGCGACCACGTTTTTTCACCTTGCGGTTGTATCGACAGGGGTGATGGAGAGCTAAAGATCAGTCAAACTTCGGATTCCGGTAGGATGTTATGATGGTTTCTCACCGTCGCAGCGCCCACTACTCGTGGAAAGACCAATGAGTCACTAACAAGGATCCAAAAGGCAGATAAAGGGGTGAAAACAATCGTACCAGGGCATATCGCCGTCACACCGAGTGCGCGACACATTACATCGATCGCAAGCACGGGGAACCCGTGGTCGGTTTGTACGGTGGCGTTCTTGGTCAGGGAAAGAAAAGGCTCCATTTCCCATATCCATGATTATAGCTCTATGTGGAGGCAATCCTCAGAAAAGGGAAATTGGCATGAGTCAAACTGAATTATACGTCGGGAAGAGCGTGGATTCTGGGGACGAAGTTGTTGATGTCTCCAAACGGGTTACTTTTTAGTTTGGAAAGTAATTCTAGAATGGGGTTTGCCGACGGCTCTTGGCATAGTGCCTTGCATTTATTGCCTTTATTTAGCGGGGTAAGTGCTTACATTGCGGGGTAAGCTTTATGTACTTGTAGTACTCTGTTGTCACACAGCTAACTTTGCAGTGTCTGATCTTGTTGTGTGAGGCTCTTCGTCTTAATCTCCTTCTCCCTTTGCTCCATCTTCATGGATATGACAGAACATACCTTCAGACCACGATCTGTATCCTATAAAACTTCCCTTCGGCATTTAAATCGTAACTAGCCATTGGAAACTGTAGATACCCCGGGGCAGCTCCGTCTGTACTCCGCCGGTGAGGTTGCAAAGGGCTTTTTTTTGTGCAATTTCAACTATTGGCTTCGTTAGAACCCAGTGATATGATATGGCAAGAGTTCGACTAGATTCGTGGAATATTTGTGGTGGATAGGGGCTCGTGGGTGTTCAACGCTAAATCAAATAACCCGATCTAATTACCCGACCAATCTTTCCAATTAGTGACGACATTCTTCACAGCTTCTTAAATGCCCGAACGAGACTAGTCTACTTATGGACACCAAATATTCTAGTGCCAGGGCAGTTCACTTCCCCGCAGAAGCTCTCACTCCCGAATGGGCAAAAGATAGACCAGTCACATTGTACTCCTGTGGAGCCATTGAAATTCGTTTCTAGAAGTTCCCCATGGGGCCCCGCACTCAATTGCGTATTTGGGGTTGCTTGGGGAGTTCAACCAACACAGCCAAGACAGTCAAGATGGCCGATATAGCTAAGTAATTGCGGCTCGGTATTGATTTAAACCGAGTTGGACTCCTCATTTCTATTATTCTATCAGATGCGAACCCTATAAAGAGGGTAGAGGGGACTCCGTTAAGATATCTGAATTGACAGAGACTACCAGCCTCCTCACAACCGCCGTTCTCTTCGTTCCCTCTCCTCTATCGCCATGAGAATCGCAAATATCTTAGCAGCCAGGCTTGTCGTCCTCGGTGCTACACAAGCCTGCGAAACCGACGAAGATTGCAGTTTAAATGGCATCTGTACTCGGAAACCGACAAAAAGCTTTGCAGGAAAGCCCAGAACTGGGACCTGCAAATGTGATCATGGCTGGTTTGGCGATGACTGTGGCAGGTTAGATCTTGCCCCGGCCACCCCGATAAACGGCTATAACCACACCGACGCGGTGGACCCCCTTCATTTTGGGCCATACGGAAATTCGTCCTGGGGTGGGCAGATCTTACAAGACCCGGAAGACCGCCAACTGTTCCATCTCTTCGCGTCGCAATTCGACGATGGATGTGGGCTGACTGGCTGGAGACCAAGCTCTTATATTATGCGTGCCGAATCTCGAAATGGGCCACAGGGACCATATGAATACGCAGAAGCAGTTACCGAGTCCTTCCGCCATAACCCGTCTATCATTTGAAGCCCCGCAGACCAAAAATATCTCCTATACACCATCGGTGTTGACGCCCCTAAAGCCGTGGCATGCCAGAGCCTTACTTACAAGCAATGGCCGAATAACATCTCTGTCTCGGCCTCAGATAGCATCAGAGGACCCTGGACACCCCACAAGATGACCCTGAAATCCCTCGAGCCACAGTCAACAAACCCAGCCCCCTGGCCGCTCTGGACGCGCAAAAACCCCACCCGCGAGATTGTTCTAGGCGTTGAAGACAACGCAATCTTCCAGGCTGACAAATGGGACGGCGAATACAAGCTTACCCACACTCAAACATGGAACACTACCGAATGGAGCCCGACCTGGACCGAGGACTCGTTTCTCTGGCGTGATAAGCGCGGGAACTGGCATGCGCTCGACCACTGGATGATTGACCTCGTGGAACATAACGGACAGCCATATCCAAGGGTCGGGGCGCATGTCTATGCAAGAAAATTAACAGGGCCATGGCATTTCAAGCAGCAGGAGGCGTATAACTCGACGATTAACTTTACAGACGGGTCGATTCGAACCCTGCGTCGCCGAGAGAGACCAAAGATTTTCTTCAGCGATGATGGAGAGTTGACGCCTCTTTATTTCACGAGTGGGGTGACGGAAATGGGTCAGAGCGCACGAAGCTCGACTTTTATTCAGCCGATTGGTAGTAAGTGGAAGAAGTTTGAGAAGAAATTGGGTATCAATTAATTGTGGTGGGAATATTTGGTTGTACCGTTTCTGTTCATCCGGCCATGCGCTGTTGGAGATAGCTTCACGATTTGTGGATTGGCAAAATGGAACGGTGATTTAGAAGTAGAGTCTTCGGACTAGTAACTGTTAATCTAATACTAAATCTTTCAACTCAACCTAACATCATGGCTTGCACTGGATTAGAATTCTCACTTCCTCTCTCCATACTTGTGGTTGCAAGGGTAATTGATAACGAATGTCCACACGGTTCGGAGTGGTCGTTCGAACCAAACCCACTTTTCATATTATACACCCCGTCATCGTTCATTGTATGTCCGAATTACCTCTAGACTTGAGTTCATGGCAGCAGAAGAATTTTGCTTGTGCTTGGCAGACTAAAATTCTACCAGCCAAGAAAGAATATGACTAAGCTTTCCTGCAAAGTATGCAGGATTTTCAGCATTCACACTACACTACCATATTTCCGGTCTTAAGATATTCAATACCCAAATAAATTCCGAATTCAGAGCCGTTGGTCATTCAAGTGTACGGGCAAGATGTTAAAAGATTCCATTGAGCCGGTGAAGACACAGGAGCTGGGGAAGGCAGAGCACGGCCCGTCAGCTACCCGGGATTGTCACAACACCGAAAGGCAAGCGGAGAGTCGGAAGGGGGCCAATGGGAACAATGGGCAATTGTACGCCACGGATGACACCCTACTGGCAGATCCCGGTGTTAGGAAAGTCGAAGCATTCAACAAAGTCCTGTCAAACAGTAGATCGGGGAAACTCCTCCTCATCACACTGGTGGCCTCAATTGGCCTGACTAAATTTGGCTATGCTCTCGACTACGGCATCACAACGCAATTTAATGCTATTGCATCCTCCTCATTTGGCCACCACGCAGAGCTCGGTGCTGTCAACACTGCCAGTGTCATCATCCGTGGGGTCTCCAAGCCATTCATCGGCAAGCTTGCAGATATCACCTCACGTCCGACGACCTATGTCGTGGTTTTAGTGTTCTATGTCATCGGGTTTGTCGTGGCAGCCACGTGCAACAACATCGCCGCCTACACTGTGGGCATCTGCTTTACGGCCTTTGGAAAATCAGGGCTGGATTTCCTGGGTAATGTCATTGTAGCAGATCTGACGCCGCTGCAATGGAGGGTGTTTTGGAACAGCCTACTGTTGGCCCCCTTCCTCATCACCACATTCATAAACGGTTTCATCTCTGATGCGTTCATTCCCGAAAAGTGGAGATGGGGCTTGGGCATGTTTGCTATCATGATGCCTGTCCTCATGATTCCCGCCATCTGGACGCTATATGGGATGCAGAGAAAAGCAGACAAACTTGGGCTGATCAGTGTGGCCGACCCTGGGGCCATTGAAGAAAAGGGCGACAATATTAAAAATCCTGCGACATATCTCCGCGTTGCCTGGCAGGGTATTATTGATATTGACCTAGCGGGAATCATCCTGCTTGGTTTCGCATGGTCCCTAATCCTCCTTCCTCTCAACCTTGCGGAGTCAGCCAACGGAGGTTGGAAAAATGCAAGTATGGTTGCTATGATTGTCTGTGGTTTTGTGGTCCTCATCTTCTTTGTCCTCTTCGAGGTCTACTTTGCACCCAAGCCGGTCATGACCAGAGCCATTCTACATAACAAGGCCTTCGTGTTTGCTGTCACGGTCGACGTCTTTAATCTGATGGCATCAGGTGCTAATGAGAACTACCTCTCGTCGTATCTGTATATCATTAAAGAGTGGTCTAATTACACATGGACGATCTTTATAGGCATCACAACTCTGACGATTTCCATCGTAGGGCCCATTGCTGGGATCATCCACCGACTCACCCACCGTTACAAAACGATGATGGTAGTTGGTGGTGTGATCAAGTTGATCGGATATTCTATGATCATGGGCTCAAACATGCGCAGCACACAGTCAACAGTTGTCTTGGCTATTTCACAGATCTTACTCGGCATAGGCTCTGTGAGCGTTTTTGGTGCTCGTCTCGGCGCGCAGGCCTCAGTGCCGCATAGAGACTTAGCAAGTGCGATCGCCATCGCGTCACTGTGCACCACTATTGGAAACTCGGTCGGATACACTATTTCAACGACAATATGGACAAAACACATGCTCGGGTACATGCGTGAGGAGTGTCCAATAGGTACGCCGGACTCAACACTGAGGGAGATCTACGGCTCCATCTCTGTACTGCGAACAGAGTATGGCTGGGAGGATCCGATTCGTCAGGGTGCGGTGGCCGCGTACACACGTACCAATGGCCTCATCGTCACTACAGCCTGTGTTCTGAGCGTCATACCCGTAATCTTTGCATGCCTAATGCCAAGTGAGTATACCGCAATTCATCTGCACCTCTTATTATCTTCCATTTTTGCCCGGTCGCTAGCTAACATCAACGAATTGCTTCATTAGACTATTACCTTGGTAAGCAACAGAACGCAGTCACAAATACGGGATTGGATGGAGAGCTGTTGGAGGATCCGGTGCATCCCACTGGTAAAAATGAGGATCGCGAGATTTCTAAACAGGGTATTTGGTCCAAGATCAAAAGTTTCTACTACAAGGAAGTATAAACTCTAGTATATAGAACAGGAGATGCGCCCCACTGACGATTAGCTCACTCTCGACTTTACGACCACAAATAACATTGTAGCAGTAAATTAGCACCTTATTTAGGGGTAGTCAGTATTGCTCTAATTTTAGGAGTAGGTAAATCTAGCTAGATAACCCCCTATTCACGTCTCACGACTTTATCACTCGCCACCTAGAGCATTAAGCCCATATTAACATGAACGGCCTTCGTTTGGGTATAGCCCGCCATGCCGGCCTCGCCTAGCTCACGTCCGATACCACTCTGCTTGACTCCCCCAAATGGGATTCTATAATCCGAGTCATTGCTGCTATTGATCCAGACCATGCCAGCCTCGATCCTCCTAGCGACTCGGTGCGCCCTTGTGATATCCTTCGTAAAGATAGCACTGCCCAGGCCGTAGATGGTATCGTTGGCCATTCTCAGAGCGTCTGCTTCGCTCGAGAAGGTGGCGATCACAACGAAGGGCCCGAAGACCTCCTCACGGTAGATCTTCATGTTTGGCTTGACGCCCGTGAAGATGGCAGGTGTTATAAAAAAGCCTTTACCTGATGTGGGGCCCTTGGTAAATGCTTCGCCGCCGGAGATCAGGGTGGCCCCTTCGTCCTTGCCGGCTTGGATGTAGCCCAGCACACTTTCGTACTGAGATTTGGTCACCTGTGGACCTTGGAATGTGGTCTCGGCGAATGGGTCTCCAACGACGGAGACTTTTTGAACATGCTTTTTGAAGGCGGCGATGAAGCTGTCGTATACTGAATCCTGGACTAATATGCGAGAGGTGGCAGTGCAAATTTGGCCTTGGTTGGACATAATTCCTAGGACTAGTTAGTGAATGAAGAACGCTTATATTAAAGGGTTATAAGACCATACCGATATGCGCCCATTTCACTGCTTGTTCCATATCCGCATCCTCGAAAACCAATAATGGGCTTTTACCTCCCGTTTCTAACGTAATATTTTTCATGTTGACAGCCGCCATCTTCATTATCTCCTTCCCGGTAGCCGTGCTGCCTGTAAATGCAACCTTATCAATACCCAGATGTGTCGCCATAGCAGCCCCCGCCTCTCTTCCATATCCATTGACGATGTTAACCACACCTGGTGGGAAGCCAGCCTCCTTGACTAGCTCTGCTAGGTATAAAATACTTAGCGGGGTCTGCTCCGCAGCTTTAATGACCACGGTATTCCCACACGCCAACGCAGGGCCCAGCTTCCACGACGCCATGGCCAGAGGGAAATTCCACGGGATGATCTGGCCACATACTCCAACTGGCTCCTTAATAGTATACGCGAGCTTGTTCGCTCCGGTATCAATGACTTGCCCATGAATCTTATCCGCGTATCCCCCGTAGTACTTAAGCACGCCTTGCACCTCGGCCACATCACCCAGTGCATCGTTATACGGTTTCCCATTATCCCACGTTTCTATCGTGGCGAAAGTGGCCGCGTGCTTGGCTACCAGATCACTGAGTGCGATTATCATATTTCCGCGGTCCGTCGGGGATATATCGCGCCATGAAGGGTCATTGAATGCATTTCGAGCAGAGGCCACCGCTAGGTCAATGTCCACTGCGCCAGCTGAGTACACGGAGGTTATTTCTGACTCGTCACTCGCAGGGCGTTAGAGGTATCATATGGTGGAAATAGTGAAACGTACGTTGGATTGATGGAGGTAATTTTCCTTCCATTGGTGCTCTTAACCCATACGTTGTTAATAAAAAGTCCTGTTGGTTGGGTGTATTTCCTGCCATTGGGAGCGGTTAGCTCGATATGGAAGTCGGACATTGTGGTTAATGTGATGGCCTGTGGAATCTTTGACTATTGATAGTCGACGGGACGCAAGAACGGGATGGTGGCTGCACTTCACGCTGCCTTGCACCACTATCTACGTGTTATACCACCAGCATATATATAGGATATCACTCCTGTCTTCTAGATGCTTGAGTCCCTTGCACCTCTGCGATCATTGGTTCGCACATCGTTCTATTCTGTCACTGGGGTCCGCTTGGCTACAGTATCTCCACAGCGAAAGCGTAATTAGAGAGGTCGAATCGAATACTTGCCTGATAAGACGAAGTAAGGTACACTGGTACGACTGGGCAAAGCTTGCCTATCGTTGGTGACCCCTGCAACAATCCCCATAATTAGGCTCAGCGATCGGCAACTAGTCCCGATAAAGTAACTCGAAGAGATGACGCTAAGTTCTAGCCAAAATTCGAGGCTGGTGATATCCATGAGCATCATCGGCATTTCATGTACTGCTTATGTTTCATACAAAGATGAGTCCTCGGAATCTCCTTATCTGTATTAGATGGCAAGGCAGATAAGGAGATTGCGGGGACTCCGCATTTCACCGACTCTGAATCCGCACTATGCTGTACACGGCAAGTTTTGGAGATGAGCTTAGTGTGCGTCACGGGGGACCTACCCCGTCGGTCCACCTACTCCAGACCGGACCGCGGTCCGGTCTGGTCCCAAATTCTTAGACCGCGGTCTGGTCCGGTCTGA